>QGSO01001044.1:17476-59985 GCA_011037825.1 Carya cathayensis
CAAGTTTATGTTAAGTCCAGTTTCAGATCAAATACATGATAAGTCAAGTTTTAGATCAAGTCCATGTTATGTTATGCTCACGTATATGTTATGTTCATGTCATGTTATGTTCAAGTTTATGTTATTTTCAAGTTCTTATTTATGTTATGCATGTTTACGTTCATGCTATATTTCAAGTCCATGTTATGTTTCACGTTCATGTTATGTTGTTTGTTCATGTTATGTTTTAAGCTTAAGTTCATGCCATGTTAAGTCAAGTTCAGTTCACGTTTAAGTTCTGGTTATGTCATGCTATATGTCAAGTTATGCTATGCTTATGTACGACTATACTTATGCATTTATGCTTTTACTGCCATGCATGCATTTTTAACCTGTGTGTGAGTTTTATGTTAACTTACTGAGATTTGTAATCAAATCTCACTGTGGTAGTCCCAACTACCATTCCCCCCGAATGGTAGATCTTGTTACAGGACCCGAAGAAGAATTGGAATCTGACCAACTGAATACGGTCGACTAGGCCACGGTGCGATGTTGATGATGGTATAGTATTTAACTTAGGTTAATACTTGTACTTTTGGAGTTGTATCTCAAGTATTCTTTTGATCACAACCATTTTGGACTAGTGTGGTGATCACGGCTTTTTAGTATGCTTTTATGTATGAAATATGTTTCAAGTATTTGGGATATTTTTAGTTTGGTGCATAGTATTGCTAAAGATTGAAGTCCATAGATTTATTTATTTAATTAAAAGGGCTTATTTTAGTAGTCATAGGAATTAATCTAGAATAATTGGGCTTGGAGGATATCCAGCCCATACGTCTTATTTCTATTGAACTAGGGTTTTTGTGAAGGCCTTGTATTTTGGCCAAGGGCTTATTTGGCAAGTTATTATTCTACAAACTAGGGTTTTAGAAGTTACTGTAGAGCGGAGTACGACACTGTTCACGCTACAGTACCCGAGGCGCTTCCATTAGGGTTTTTGGGGGTTGTCTATTTAAACAACTTATAGCCTCATTTGAGAGGCAGAATATATGGAATTTCTTTGAGAGTTTGAGTTATCTCTCCTCTTGTTCTTCTTGAACTTTTGAACTTATAAAAGGTAAATCAAAACCTTTGTGGAGTTCCTCCTTTGTAATTTGGGTTCTTGAGACGGATTCTTCAACGGGTCTAGATTTTAATATAATCTAGGTTCTTGGAACGAGTTCTCATCGGGTCTAAATTCTCCATCCATAGATCTGAATTTGGCTTTCTTGGGGTTGTTTTTCCAGTATTGTTGTTGGGTCTCAAAGCAAATCGTTTGGGCTTCACATCACCTTGGTTCCCATTAGGGCTGAACAAAAAGGCCGACAGCCCGACCTGACCCAAAAACCCGGCCCGTTTACGGGTAAAATCAAGAACGGGTATTACCCGTTACCCGATTTGAAGGAAGCGAAGAAAATAAAAGTGAAGTTTTTTCCACTTTCGTCGTTAAACTTGAGCCCGAATGGCCAGCGGAAATTCTTTTCTCCGTGCGGTAAGGAAGGATGGATGGCTTGAGCTCACCGAGGTGAGGATCGATAGAACCGAGATATTAGAAAGATAGAGCAATACATTGATTTGTGCCAGGTGCGAAATCCCTCCACCTTTTTTGAAGACATAGTCCTTGACACTTGAAGGACAAGTAAGTTGACTAGAATGCATGCCAAGTGGGAATGTATTGAGAATTTCCTCTGTAATCAAGTACACACAGGTAAGAAAAATTTTGTGTTGTGCTTAGCAAGAAGGTATGATCTTGTATCGTTATTTTAATACAAAATTATTGAGATTGAATATGAAAGAAATTGATGTAATGATGATGGCTTGTGCAGTGTGTATGAGTAGTGAGAAACATCTTTGGAAGTTCTATAGAATAGATTGGATTGTTTAGAGATAATAACTTTTTGTGCCTAATAGTTTATGGTGAGTTGCTTGTGTATGATAGAATGGAATGTGCTTTGTTGGGAAATTTCTGGTGTATCAAGATATTTGACGTGTTGCATGACACATTGTGGCGTATCATTTGTATTCATTAACTTTTGTGCGCATTTATTGAGTTTCGCATATTAGTTGGAACTGGGTTGTCATCCTTTGGTGTTAAGAAGATTTAGCGTATTGCAGAATACTTTTGGGAGTATGGTTTGCCATTCATTGAGGTCGCATATATTGGAGTGGTCATTTTGGTGTAAGGAAGCTTTAGATGTGTTTCATGAACGTTTGTGGGAGTATCATTTTCCATTCATGAATTTTGCATGAACATTTGCGAGGATATCATTTTCATTATTAGAGTTTGCATATAAAAGACCATGCATACTACTATTTCTCATTCATCTTTTGAAGTGTTTTTGGTTTAATCCCTTATTCATTTTGATTTAATGCCTTTACCTTTGGATGCGAAATAGCTTGGATGGACATTTCGAAATTCTTGATAAAATTAATGATACTTCATATCTAGTGGATTTTCCAGGTAGTATCATGTGTTGCATTTTCAATGTTACTGATTTTTCCCTTTGATCCAGGTGGAGATTCGAGTCGAATCCTTTTGAGGAGAGGGGGAATGATGGGCCCCAAGGCGGACCAAGTTAAGGATCAATTAAAGAATAAGAGCCACGAAGATCAAGGGAGCAATGCAAGAATTGGTGCAATCCAATTGGGATGAAGCTAGCAAGAGCCAACACTCATGATGGGCTTGAAAGAAGGAGAACACATTTGATCCACTTGATCTAAGCTATGAAGACACGACTTGGGCCTTTTGTTATTGAAGCCATGATTTATTTATTTATTAAAAGGCTTATTTTATAGTCATAGGAATTAATCTAGAATAATTGGGTTGGGGATTCCAGCCCACACGTCTTATTTCTATTGAACTAGGGTAAGGCCTGTATTTTGGCCAAGGGCTTATTTGGAAGTTATTATTTACAAACTAGGGTTTTAGAAGTTACTGTAGCGCGACGCACTGTTCACGCTACAGTACCCGGGCCTATTCCTTAGGGTTTTGGGAATTGTTATTTAAACACTTTAGCCTCATTTGAGACAAGACATCATTGAACTTGATGAATTTTATTCATTGTGAGTTGAGTTTATCTCCTCTTGTTCTTTTGAACTTTGACTTATCAAAGGTAAATCACAAACTTTGTGGCGTTCTCCTTTGTAACGCGGTTCTTCAAGGGTCTAGATTTTAATATAATTAGGTTCTTGAAACGGGTTCTCACGGGTCTAAATTCTCCATCCATAGATCTGAATTTGGTTTCCTGGGTTGTTTTTCCATATTGTTTGTTGGGTCTCAAAGCAAGATCGTTGGGTTCACATCACCTTGGTTCCCATTAGGGCTGAACAAAAAGGCCGACAGCCCGACCTGACCCAAAAACCCGGCCCGTTTACGGGTAAAATCAAGAACGGGTATTACCCGTTACCCGATTTGAAGGAAGCGAAGAAAATAAAAGTGAAGTTTTTTCCACTTTCGTCGTTAAACTTGAGCCCGAATGGCCAGCGGAAATTCTTTTCTCCGTGCGGTAAGGAAGGATGGATGGCTTGAGCTCACCGAGGTGAGGATCGATAGAACCGAGATTCTCTGGGCTTCAAGAGATGACAAACGCTTGAGAGAAGACGGACGGACGCTTGAGAGAAGACGGACGAACGCTTGAGGAAATCGGAGATCTAGAAATAGAGTAGCGCGGTTGAGGAGTGGGAGTTTCCGGTGAGGGGTTCAGGAGCGAGCCTGTACTCCACAGACACACCCACAACCCGAGCTTGTGCGACCAAACTGTTGAGGTGCTACTGGTGGTCGGAGGCGAAGACGGATTCAGTGCAGAAGCCTCCGCCGTGGAAGTAGATTGAGATGGGGGAACTTCTGGTGGTGGTTTTGGTCGAGACTTGGGAGGCAGAGACGAGCGGAGATCTCGGGGGGGGGGGGGGGGTCCTGTGAAATTTCGATGTCCTTGGATGAGATCCGATTTCTGGATCTTTCTGGTTTCTGTGAAGTGTGAAATGTGCCTTCAATCATATTCGGGTAATCGGTTAACCAGTACTCGGTATGAACCATATGCGGGTCGGGTCGGGTTTTGGTATTTTCGGGTCGGGTCGGGTCGGCGAACAGCCCTAGTTCCCATCATCTAGTCTATAGCACTTGCCAAACGATGTTTTCTCACGTACTCTATACACACTGGCAAAGTCATTATCATTAGCATGCAATTTCTTGTCATATTCAAATCTCAATAACTTTGCATTTAAAATAACGATACAATCATACCTTACCATGTGTGTACTTGATTACAAGAGGAAAAATCTCAATACATTCCTCCCACTTGGCATGCATTCTAGTCAACTTACCTTGTCCTTTCAAGTGTATCAAGGACTTATGTTCTTCAAAGAAAGGTCGGGTAGGGATTATCGCACCGGGCACAAAATCAGTGTATTGCTCTATCTCTCTAATAGGTGGCAATCCACTAAACACACTACTAGGAATCATGACCTTATATCCCTGCAACAAAGAAACAACAATACTAGGCAAAGGTACGTCAAGTTCGTTAGTATTAAAACTTGCCTTAGCAAAAAAACTCACTTTTCTTTTTGTTTTCCTCTCATTTTCTGCCCTATCTCTTCTTTTTTCACTCTCTTTTTTCTTCAGTCTCTTTATTCTTTTCACTCTCTTTTTTCTCTTCACTTTCTTTTTCCTTTTCATTCTCTATTTCCTTTTCACTCCCTGTTTTTTCTTCACTCTCTCATTCTCTTGAGGTTTTGGCCTTACTATTTTTTTCTTCCTCAATCTCATTTCCACTTTTTGTTTTTCGCCCAACCTCAGTTTCACTCTCTCTATGTTTAGCAATCACAGTTTCTCTCTTTCTTTGTTGATCAACCTCAGTTTCACTCTTTTGTTCCTGATCAATCTCACTGTCTCTCATTCCATTTTCATCAACCTCACTTTCACTCTTTCTTTTTTGATCAATCTCACTTTCTTTTTTGATCAACCTCACTTTTCAACTTCAATTGGTCCTCATGGACCTGTGTTGGAGTTAAAGGAGCAAGTTTGATTATTTTTCCATCCTTTACAAAGCTATATATGTTCTTGACCCCATCATGGATCACCCTTCTATCATACTGCCACGGCCTCCCCAACAAAATATGACCACAATGCATAGGCACTACATCACAAAAGACCTCATCCTTGTACTTCCTAATTGAAAAAGAAACTAACACTTGCTTATTTACCCTAACCTCCCCACAATCATTCAACCACTGCAACTTGTATGGTCTAGGGTGTTTNCTAGTGTGTATAGAGTATGTGAGAAAGCATCATTTGGTAAGTTCTATAAATTAGATTGGCACTTGTTTAGAGATAATAGACTTTTTGTGCCTAATAGTTCTATGCGTGAGTTGCTTGTGCTTGTAGCACATGAATGTGCTCTGTTGGGAAATTTTGGTGTAAAGATAACTTTAGACGTGTTGCATGACCATTGGTGGGCGTATTACTTGCCATTTATTGAGTTTGCATTTAGTTGGAATGGTCCCTTTGGTGTTAAGAAGAGTTTAGACGTATTGCAGGAATACTTTTGGGAGTATGGTTTGCCATTCATTGAGGTCGCATATAGTTGGAGTGGTCATTTTGGTGTAAGGAAGACTTTAGATGTGTTTCATGAACGTTTGTGGGAGTATCATTTTCCATTCACTGAATTCTTGCATGAACATTTGCGAGGATATCATTTGTCATTATTAGAGTTTGCATACAATAAGACCATGCATACTACTATTTCTCATTCATCTTTTGAAGTTGTTTTTGGCTTTAATCCACTTATTCATTTTGATTTAATGCCTTTACCTATTGATGACAGAAGAAGCTTGGATGGACATTTCCAAAGTAATTGATACTTCATATCTAGTGGATTTTCCAGGTATGTATCATGTGTTTGCTATTTTCAATGTAACTGATATTTTTCCCTTTGATCCAGGTGGAGATTCGAGGTCGAATCCTTTTGAGGAGAGGGGGAATGATGGGCCTCAAGGCGGACCAAGTCTCAAGGATCAATTATAAGAATAAGAGCCACGAAGATCAAGGGAGCAATGTAAGAATTAGTGCAATCCAATTGGGATGAAGCTAGCAAGAGCCCAACACTCATGATGGGCTTGAAAGAAGGAGAATCAATTTGGATCCACTTGATTAAAACTATGGAAGACACGACTTGGGCCTTTTGTTATTGAAGTTCATAGATTTATTTATTTAATTAAAAGGGCTTATTTTAGTAGTCATAGTAATTAATCTATAATAATTGGGCTTGGGCGATATCCAGCCCACACGTCTTATTTCTATTGAACTAAGGTTTTTGTGAAGGCCTTGTATTTTGGCCAAGGGCTTATTTGGCAAGTTATTATTCTACAAACTAGGGTTTTAGAAGTTACTGTAGTGCGGCGTACGACACGATTCACGCTACAGTACCCGAGGCGGTTCCATTAGGGTTTTTTGGGGTTGTTTATTTAAACAACTTATAGCCTCATTTGAGAGGCAGAATATATGGAATTTCTTTGAGAGTTTGAGTTATCTCCTCTTGTTCTTTTTGAACTTATCAAAGGTAAATCAAAACCTTTGTGGCGTTCCTCCTTTGTAATTTGGGTTCTTGAGACAGATTCTTCAACGGGTCTAGATTTTAATATAATCTAGGTTCTTGGAACAGATTCTCATCGGGTCTAAATTCTCCATCCATATATCTGAGTTTGGCTTTCTTGGGGTTGTTTTTCCAGTATTGTTGTTGGGTCTCAAAGCAAATCGATTAGGGTTCACATCACAATAACTTTGCATTTAAAATAATGATACAATCATACCTTCTTGCTAATGCACAAGCCACAACAGTTTCCTTACCATGTGTGTACTTGATTACAAGAGGAAAAATCTCAATACATTCCCCCTCAATCAATGACAAACCACTCAATTTTATATGGCAAATTATTTCATATCCAAAATCCTTCTCTCTCTTTGTTTTTTTTTTTTTTTGGATTTTTTTTTTCGAATTTTCTTTTCTTTCCTTTTCTTTTCTTTTCCTTTCATTTCTTTTCTCAACAATTCAACCACAAACAGAAATATCCAATTGATAATCAAACAATTGAATTCAAACACATGAAAATTGACAAGGAAATAGAAGGGAATGAATGAAACCCTAGATGGTGCAAATTTTGGCAGCCCTAGAGAAATTCGAATTTCTGTGCTTTTTTTTTTTTTTTGCAAACCCTAGAACATTGAAGCCCTAGAATTTATGAGGCAATAAATAAAAGATAAAATCAGACCTGATTGAAAACCTTGCTCTGAATACCAAATGATGTGAACCCCAATCGACTCGCTTTGAGACTCAACAAACAATATTGGAAAAACAACCCAGGAAACCCAAACTCAAGTCTATGGATGGAGAATCTAGACCCGTTGAGAACTCGTTTCGAGAACCTAAATTATATTAAAATCTAGACCCATTGAAGAACCCGGTTACAAAGGAGAAACGCCACAAAGATTGTGATTTACCTTTGATAAGTGCAAACGTTCAATCAAGAACAAGAGGAGATAAACTCAACTCACAATGAATAAAATTCATCAAGTTCAATGATGTCTTGTTTTCTCAAATGAGGCTACAAGTGGTTTAAATAAACAATTCCCAAAACCCTAAAGGAATAGTGCCGCGGTACTGTAGCGTGAACAGTGCCGTGCTACAGTAACTTCAAAAACCCTAGTTTGTAAAATAATAACTTTCCAAATAAGCCCTTGGCCAAAATACAGGGCCTTACCCTAGTTCAATAGAAATAAGACGTGTGGGCTGGACATCCCCAAAACCCAATTATTCTAGATTAATTCCTATGACTAATAAAATAAGCCATTTTAATGAAATAAATAAATCCATGGCCTTCAATAACAATAGGCCCAAGTCGTGTCTTCAATAGCTTAGATCAAGTGGATCAAAACTGGTTCTCCTTCTTTCAAGCCCATCATGAGTGTTGGAACTCTTGCTAGCTTCATCCCAATTGGATTGCACCAATTCTTGCATTGCTCCCTTGATCATCGTGGCTCTTAATCTTGTAATTGATCCTTAAAACTTGGTCCGCCTTGGGGCCCATCATTCCCCCTCTCCTCAAAAGGATTCGACGTCGAATCTCCACCTGGATCAAACGGAAAAGGATCAGTAACATTGAAAATTGCAAGCACATGATACTTACCTGGAAGATCCACTAGGTATGAAGAAGTATCATTAATTTTATCAAGAATTTCGAAATGTCCATCCAAGCTATTTCCGCCATCCACAGGTAAATGCATTAAATCAAAATGTATAAGCGGATTAAAACCAAAAGCACCTTCAAAAGATGAATGAGAAATAGTAGTATGGATGGTCTTCTTATATGCAAACTCTAATAATGATAAATGATACTCTCGCAGATGTTCATGCAACAATTCAATTAATGGAAAATGATACTTCCACAAACGTTTATGAAACACATCTAAACCCTTCCTTACACCAAAATGACCACTCCAATTATATGCGACCTCAATGAATGGCAAACCATACTCCCAAAAGTATTCCTGCAATACGCCTAAATTCTTCTTTACACCAAAATGACAACTCAGATTATATGCAACCTCAATGAATGCCAAATAATATTCCCACAAGCGTTCATACAACACGTCAATGAATGGCAAATGATACTGCCACAAACGTTCATGCAACACGTCAATAAATGGCAAATGATACGCCCAAAGGTGTTCATGTAACACATAAAAAATCTTCAGCACACCCAGATTACCTAACAAACTACTTCCATATCTATCACACACAAGCAACTCACAAATAAAACTAGTAGGCACACAAAGTTTATTCTCTCCAAACAAATACCAATCTAGTCTATAGCACTTGCCAAACGATGTTTTCTCACGTACTCCAGCCACACTGGCAAAGTCATTATCATTAGCATGCAATTTCTTGTCATATTCAAATCTCAATAACTTTGCATTTAAAATAACGATACAATCATACCTTCTTGCTAATGCACAAACCACAAAAGTTTCCTTACCATGTGTGTACTTGATTACAAGAGGAAAAATCTCAATACATTCCTCCCACTTGGCATGCATTGTAGTCAACTTACCTTGTCCTTTCAAGTGTATCAAGGACTCATGTTCTTCAAAGAAAGGTCGGGTAGGGATTATCGCACCGGGCACAAAATCAATGTACTGCTCTATCTCTCTAATAGGTGGCAATCCACTAAACACACTACTAGGAATCATAACCTTATATCCCTGCAACAAAGAAACAACAATACTAGGCAAAGGTACGTCAAGTTCGTTAGTATTAAAACTTGCCTTAGCGAAAAAACTCACTTTTCTTTTTGTTTTCCTCTCATTTTCTGCACTATCTCTTCTCTTTTCACTCTTTCTTTTCCTTTCACTCTCTCTTTTTTCATCAGTTTCTTTATTCTTTTCACTCTCTTTTTTCTTTTCACTTTCTTTTTCCTTTTCATTCTCTATTTCCTTTTCACTCCCTGTTTTTTCTTCTCTCTCCTTCTCTTGAGGTTTTGGCCTCACTATTTTTTTCTTCCTCAATCTCATTTCCACTCTTTATTTTTCGCCCAACCTCAGTTTCACTCTCTCTGTTTTTAGCAATCTCAGTTTCTCTCTTTCTTTGTTGATCAACCTCAGTTTCACTCTTTCTTTCCTGATCAATCTCACTTTCTCTCATTCCATTTTCATCAACCTCACTTTCACTCTTTCTTTTTTGATCAATCTCACTTTCTTTTTTGATCAACCTCTGCTATTAATTTCTAAAATTCTTTTTATGACATCATTATCCAACCTTTTAAACCTTGGAAATTTGATTGGGTTAAGAAAAATTAGATTTGAACTTGATAGCATCTCAAACCCTAACCAAACCCCCTTTAAACCCCAAATTGAAGCCCACTTGGTTGGCCCACGAATTTGGCCACCATGGCAAGGTTTCTTGGAGACATTTCCTCCCCCACATGGTAGACAATCCACTGCCCTTGGCTGCACCCAACAGTGCCTTGATGAGATGGAGAAACCCACCCCATCAACCTCTATACCTTACAGTTTCTGCAGGCAGTCCTTTCCCCTCTCTAATCTCCACTTTATGTCACATAGCTGCCTCCAATCAATGGTCATTCAAATCCATATCTTCCCCCTCCAGAAGTATAGAGTCGTGAAAGACACCTTTCCCTTTAATCACTTCTTCACCCCGTTCTTAGAGAGAAACCCAAAAGAGCTCTCTCGGGCAGATTTCTTGGTCTTTTTGTGTGGAGATGTTCGACCCGTTGTAAGTATTTTCACACGATGACTCTTTCATAAAAGTTGTTCCTATTTGAGTGTAGTTTTTGTATATATATTATTCGTATAATTCCATGATCATTTGGTCAGTCAAAAGTATTTTTAACCATGTAAAGGTCATTCTGGGCGTGAATCTAGAGAGTATGTTATGTTTTGAAGTTTTTGACCAAGCTAATGGACATATCTTGGGCCAAACATTTAATGCAGTGTTTTTAGCATGTTTTTAATAGTTTTCATTTAGGTTTTGTTGCATGACTAAAGCTTTTGATGATAGATTTTCTTAGATCTAGAAACTTGAAAACTGGAAGTGGCAAAACAATTTTTATTTGGAGAAGGTATGAATATTTTGAGATTTGATCTTACTATAAAGGCTTTGATATTTGATATTTGGAGAAGGTATGAATATTTGCAGTGTTTTTAGAATATTATTTTGAAGATATTTAGTATTTTTTTCAAAGATATGATTTTTCTATGCAAGATGATTTCGGTTAGGCCTAAGATTTGATGTGTTTAGATTAGATCCATGTTTTATTGACTTTTAGCCATGTGATTTTAAGTTTTATGGTTGGATCTCCTTTAAGAAAAATTTTTAAACCATGTGATGTTTTAGTTTGAAGATCTCATCTTTGTAAGCCATGGATCAAGAGATTTATCAAAGCTAGTTGAGGAAAAAGTTTCTGTTTTTGGATTAAGTGTAAAACCATAAACTCCAAGTGTTAGTTTGTGATTTTGGTGACTTTAGTTTGATGATTTAAAGCATGGTTGATCTTAGGATTATGTTATGAATATGTTAGAAGTAAGATTTGATTTTTGGAATTCTTGGAGATGTTTTGACTTAGGGTCAAAGCTCGTGATTAAATGTTTGTTTCTTTTTCCAAAAAGTTTGGTGTTGATTATTATCTTTTTCTAAATGGATGTTTTAAGTATGGTTGTAAACTTAGAATAGGAAGATCTTTGTTGCAAAATTTTGGTTTAAGCATGAGTTTTGAAGTTGGAAGGAATTGCAATAAAAATCAAGAGAAATGGCCTATGGATGTTTCGGCCATAGTGTGTTTTCCATAGTTGTGTTTGGTTTTAAATTTTTCTAAGTTGATATTTGAGTTTAGGACAAAATTTGCATGAGGAATGTAAATTTTAAAAATTTTTGGAGTTAGGATGTGAAATCCTTAAGTTATGGGTAAAATGGTAATTTTACTCTCTAAGTTAGCTTGTTTTCTTGTTTCTAATTATTAGTAATTAAATTTCTAACTTTAAAATACCCTCTTACAGTTCCTCATGTTTGTGCTTCATTCTCATAGAACGCAACGATCTAGGTAAGTTAGCTTCTAATTTACTATCAATTTTTTGTGTATGTATGATGGGTAAGGAAACTATAATTTATGTATATATGTTATCATATATGCCATGTCATGCCATGTCATTACATGTTTATCTGTTATGCATGATTTATTCTGTCATGAATATTTATCTGTTAGATAATCTATTATGTCACATATTGCTATATGTTATAAGTATATCATATGTTACATGTATGTCATATCATGTAATATTCACTATTGCAAGTATGTCATGTTAAATAAAGAAGTTAGATCAAGTTTATGTTAAGTCAAGTTTCAGATCACGTTCATGCTAAGTTATTCATGTTAATCACGACCCTAAGTGCTAGGATGGGGTAATATCCTAGTGGAACTCCTTTGTTCACGCGTGAGTGTCTAAATTGGTGTAAAATTTCCTAAGTTGACGAAGTACAGTCAACAGGTTGCGAATGGGGCCTAACTAGCTGGTCACCGGAGCACGTCGGGCACTAACGTCGATGGAGCCGTATTTTATTTTACGTGTGTTCATAGTAACTGTGGAGCATACACTACGTGAGACACAGCAATTGTGACACGTAGAATACATGGGGCCAGAACAACTGTGGAGTATGTATTAACGCACTCTGATCGGTGCAAAACTGTAAGTGCATAGTATCGTAGTTTTATAGTAAAGTGATAAGAAGAGTATCGTCCTCAGGGATTGGTACTTTACTTTTGCCAAATACCAAAATTATACTAATTTTGATTTTATCTAGAGGAATCACTAAGATTTTTGTAGTTGTAATTTAAACTAAAATCAACTCAAAGAAAAATATGCAAAGGAAATAAAACTGACGTTCGAAGATCAAATTAATGGGAAAGAAAACTTTTAGGAAATCGATTTCACCTAATTACTCACTATGCTTCACTCATCCAACTAATTTAATTTAATTCTTTTTATTTATTAGCAAACCTCTAATTCATCCAAAAGCCTCTTTCGATAGTCAATTGGAAATTATTCTTATTCATCAATTTATACAAGAATATGCAAATTAATAAAGTAAGAAAACAATAAGACTAATGATTTAAATACTACATAGGTTCATACAAGTCTTTCGATCTCTATATTTACCTATGCCGACATATTCAAGATCTATCCTAAAATTCCCTCTTTCGATAGCAAATCACAAGATTAAAACATCATCTAATCAATGGCCAGTTAATTAGAAGCAATAAACTTAGAATAAATCAGATAAACAAAGAGAGAATTGCCTTAAATTAGCATAGACAATCAAGCATAGTTCGGAACTAGGTTACATCGTTTTCCTATAATAAATAAAATTTAACTCATGCTAAAGATGGAATTTAACATAAACGAATTCACCATAATTGTTCTGAGAATATTGGAAGGAAAATAAATACTGAAAAATACTCATCGCAATCGCAATTTGTCTTCAAAAACTCAAGGAAATGATTCACTACTTCTTTCTCGTCTGTGCTCGTGTATGATTCCAACGTACGTGCAATGTGTGGAACTCTCTCTCCAAAATAGATGACTTGAATTCTTCTAGTTGTGTTTTTCTCTCTAAAAAACGTGTTCTCCAATAAAAAAATACGGCCATATGATGAAAAATCACTTTTATATACCTTGACGGTGGAAAAATCCTAGATATGTAAAATACGATGTTCGCTCGAGCGGGGTGTCGAGCGACCATCGAGCGCTCAACTCTGCCTGACTTCGCTCGAGCGTCCAATGTTTCCGCTTGAGCGATCTTGTTTTCCCGCAACCCGCTCGAGCTCACTGTCGAGCGGTTGAATCTGTTTGAATTCGCTCGAGCGGCCAAATTCCTCCGCTCGAGCGATGTGGTAAATCTGCAATATGAAATTCTGCAAGTCATCAAATACCGCCAAACTTACAACTTTGTTTGTCGTCAAACAAAAAGAAAAGAAAATGATACTTTAGGCAATATTAACTAGACCCCAAAAATAAGTATCATCACTCACCAAGCTTTTATGAATTTAGATTACATCACTAGTATTTTACTCTTTTAACATCAAAGATAACAAGAAAATCAATCAAAAATTTTGTAATTTGTCAAGCAAGAGTTAGACGTTTACTTCAACCTAAAGCTAAGACCTTGAGTGTGTGTGTGTGATATAGTCAATTTAACCTCAAACCACCTGCAAACTCAGATAAAAGTAGAACAACTAAAATCAGAAGAATTCCCTCAAAACTTAACCCCATAAGTCCAATTTTCAGAAATCCTCTCCGCTAATGTAGTCAACACCCAAATTAGAGATCAACAGGTCTTTAATAAGGTTGTAATGATAGGCCACAGGGTGGGGGTTAAGAAAGAACTGGATATGGAGAATCAAAGCAAACTGGGAAAATACTTGGTAAAAAGAACACTAAAAGAGATATCCTGATGGGCCCCAAGGCGGACTAAGTCTTAAGGATCAATTGCAAGATTAAGAGCCACGAAGATTAAGGGAGTAATGCAAGAATTGGTGCAATTCAATTGTATGAAGCTAGTAAGAGCTCAAAACTCAGGATGAGCTTGAAAGAAGGAGAACCAGTTTTGAACCACTTGATCTAAGCTATGGAAGACTCGACTTGGGCCTATTATTATTGAAGGCTATGGACTTATTTATTTCATTAAAATGACTTATTTTATTAGTCATAGGAATTAATCTAGAATAATTGGGCTTTTGAGATGTCCAGCCCACACGTCTTATTTCTATTGAACTAGGGTTTTTGGGAAGGCCTTGTATTTTGGCCAAGGGCTTATTTGGAAAGTTATTATTTTACAAACTCGGGTTTTAGAAGTTACTGTAGCGAGGTACTGTTCACGCTACAGTACCGCGGCACTATTCCTCTAGGGTTTTGGGAATTGTTTATTTAAACCACTTGTGGCTTCATTTGAGAGGCTAGACTATTATTCTGAATTTTAATTGTGTGTGAGTTTTCTCCTCTTGTTCTTAATTGAACTCTTGAACTTATCAAAGATAAATCACAACCTTTGTGGCGTTCCTCCTTGTAATTTGGTATCCAAATGATGTGAACCCCAATTGATTTGCTTTGAGACCCAACAACAATACTGGAAAAATAACCCCAAGAAAGCCAAACTCAAGTCTATGGATGGAGAATTTAGACCCATTGGGAACTCGTTTCAAGAACCTAGATTATATTAAAATCTAGACCCATTGAAATCCCGTCTCAAGAACCCAAATTACAAGGAGGAACGCTACAAAAGTTGTGATTTACCTTTAATAAGTTCAGAAGTTCAATTAAGAACAAGAGGAGAAAACTCACTCACAATTAAAATTCAGAATCATAGTCTAGCCTCTCAAATGAAGCCACAAGTGATTTAAATAAACAATTCCCAAAACCCTAGAGGAATAGTGCCGCGGTACTGTAGCGTGAACAGTGCCTCGCTACAGTAACTTCTAAAACCCTAGTTCGTAAAATAATAACTTTCCAAATAAGCCTTTGGCCAAAATACAAGGCCTTCCCAAAAACCCTAGTTCAATAGAAATAAGACGTGTGGGCTGGACATCTCAAAAGCCCAATTATTCTAGATTAATTCTTATGACTAATAAAATAAGTCATTTTAATGAAATAAATAAGTCCATAGCCTTCAATAATAATAGGCCCAAGTCGAGTCTTCCATAGCTTAGATCAAGTGGTTCAAAACTGGTTCTCCTTCTTTCAAGCCCATCCTGAGTTTTGAGCTCGTACTAGCTTCATACAATTGAATTGCACCAATTCTTGCATTACTCCCTTTGAGAGAACATTTCCCCGATTTCTTGTGATATTTAGAATCCTTCATATCATCTGAGTCCATTTTCACCATGTCTGTTCTGCACTACGTGTGACTTTGTAGATTAATTACCAAGAATGTTGATTATGCCCGGGGGTCTCTTTCTTTTTTCTTTATGGTGGTTTCGTTTGAAAAATGTTTTATTTTATCTTGTTGGCATTGGAGCAAGAGGCCTAGGTCTTTGCAAACCTTACAAACTGATAATCACTGAGGATGAGAACCAAGCTTTAACTAGATGCTTGAACAACTAATAATTAGTTTATTTATTTCTTTTGAGTTTCTTTCTTTCTTTCTTTCTTTCTTTCTTTTTTGGTTATACTCCAGCCTCCGGTAGTGTACTCGACAGGTAGATACTATAGAGGCCAAAGGAAATTCTAGGGCTTAACTTAGCCACTTCCCATGCCTATAAACTTCTCTTCTTCTTCTTCTTCTTCTGTTTTTTTTTTTTTTTTTTTTTTTGCGTGTTGGTAGCCAGTGGTTGGACTTGCTGGCCTAAGACTGTCGACCTGTAACAGCCCGCTAAAATAATCAGTTTTGGATTCTTTCCCGACAGCAATCACATCTCTCTCGTCTTTACCCTCATCTGGAATCACGCGTATAGATTATCTTTTCCGTAAATCACGTAATTTGTTCTTCACCGACAGCTGTAAAATCATGAACAGTTTTATCCTAAGCGTTGTACCTCGATGGCGTTTTCCCGGATCTTATCCATCGAATTTCAAAGTATTAGATAAGCTTGTTTTTAAAGTAGCACAATTATAATAATTTAATGAGCTCTGAAAATATTATAATTGTGGATAATTACTTAGATTAAATATTTTAGTTGTTTTAAGATATTAAGATGTTTAATTTTACGTTGAAAACTCTTATTTAAATTAATTGGTTTTATCATCTTCGATTAATTAACGGTACTTTATCATTTTATATAATGATGAGGAAATATTATTTTATAAATTTTAGTTTATAAAATAATATTCTACCTTAATTCATCGTGGTGTTTTATTTAAAGTGTTTTATTTAAAATAAAACATTTACGCGTTTTTAATCAGTGTTTTAATTCACCGTTGAATTATTTGAGGATTGGCCTTGATGCTGGTGCAAGTCACAAGGTTTAGTTGCGGTGGTCTCTGTGTTGGAACAGCCATGTCACACAGACTGGTTGATGGATGGTCTGCAGCTAATTTCTTCAACGCATGGGCCAAGTTGGCTCGAGGAGATCTTGCCGATAAGCTCGTGGACAACGCAGGTTTACCCATGCAGGTCAGGAGGTGGGACCTTGGGGACCGAGGATGGTGCTGCGGCTTGGTCTGGGTGGAATAAAAGATAAGCTTTCAGTTTTTGCTTTTGACAAATTCACATGCAAACAAGGATTAAAAAATAAAAACATCTCAACAGCTGGGCCCCAAAACGCAAGCACCAATGGGAGAAACAGAAGGAACGGCTAAGTTTCCGCCTTTGTTTGGATGTGCATCTTCGGATTCTCAACAGGGAGTCGATGAGAGTTGAGTCATGGTGATCATCAACGAAACTGCAGGGAGGGGCACCAACTTCCCCTAAGTTCTCTTGTAATCCCCGGACCCCGTCCAAACCAAAAATCAGTACCACCGCTGTTGATCATTGGAGATCAGGTCAAGAAGTTTCTATTCAGCTGCTGCTGCAGCCTGCAGACCTAGATAAAAGGGAGGAGGAGGGAAGCCACTGGAACGTAATTTGTGAAAATCTCACCCAAGTATGGCGTTGAAAGTTCTTTCGGCTCTTGCTATAGGGAGATCCAACTTTCAAGGCCATAGCCCCAAATGATGTTCGGAGCGATCCAACTGGGATTGATGGCAGCGTGCATGGTGCTCTTCGTTCCCATGGGAATGGCCGGCTAGCATCTGAGCCGTAACAAGATGCTCTTCTTCAGTGGGGCCCTCTTCATCACCCTCGCCGTCGGCGTCCACCTCACCCCGTACTTCCCCTCCATCTCTGACTTTGCTTCCACTGTATCCTCCATCGTGGTCTTCGACAACCGCGACTCCTGCGTCTCTCTCCTTCACGAAGTTGTCTGGGACGTCAAGCCCCATTCCGCCAACAACTCCTTGGATTACGGCAAGTCCTGTAGAAAGAATGAATTGTCTGCCACCCCCATCGATGTTAAGTCCCTATTATGAGACATAGTACATGCTAAACAAAAAAGAATGATAGTGAAAAAAAAGAGACCTCACACGCTCCCTTACGTGTTTACACTCGAATAATGGCACTCGACTCGTGTATCACACTCGTAATTGGCTTTTTCCCGATAATGATCTCACACTCTCTTGCCTTTTACCTCAAGAGTTTTCCCACTCAAGTTCTTCAAGAACTAATTGAACTTCAAGTAAGATAATACAACTTCGTTTTATCCCAACTAGTAATTATCCAATAAACAAAACCAAGAGAAGACGGAATAACGGAAGGAAAAGAAAACAACAAGAGAATAAAGATGCAATAAATAAAAGATAGAATTACACCTGATTGGAAACCTTGCTCTGATACCAAATGATGTGAACCCCAATTGATTTGCTTTGAGACCCAACAACAATATGGAAAAACAACCCCAAGAAAGCCAAACTCAAGTCTATGGATGGAGAATTTAGACCCGATGGGAACTCGTTTCAAGAACCTAGATTATATTAAAATCTAGACCCATTGAAATCCCGTCTCAAGAACCCAAATTACAAGGAGGAACGCCACAAAGGTTTTGATTTACCTTTGATAAGTTCAAAAGTTCAATTAAGAACAAGAGGAGAAACTCACTCACAATTAAAATTCAACATCATAGTTCTGCCTCTCAAATGAGGCTAAAGTTGTTTAAATAAACAATTCCCAAAACCCTAGAGGAATAGGCCGCCGGTACTGTAGCGTGAACAGTGCGTGCCGCGCTACAGTAACTTCTAAAACCCTAGTTTGTAAAATAATAACTTTCCAAATAAGCCCTTGGCCAAAATACAAGGCCTTCCCAAAAACCCTAATTCAATAGAAATAAGACGTGTGGGCTGGAATCCCAAAGCCCAATTATTCTAGATTAATTCCTATGACTAATAAAAAAGTCATTTTAATGAAATAAATAAGATCCATAGCCTTCAATAATAATAGGCCCAAGTCGGTCTTCCATAGCTTAGATCAAGTGGATCAAAACTGGTTCTCCTTCTTTCAAGCCCATCTGAGTGTTGAGCTCTTCTAGCTTCATACAATTGAATTGCACCAATTTTGCATTACTCCCTTGATCTTCGTGGCTCTTAATCTTGCAATTGATCCTTAAGACTTGGTCCGCCTTGGGGCCCATCAGTGTAACAAGTGGAGAAATGAATGGAAGGTGTAGAGCTTCCATGGTGCTGTCATGACATTGGTACGGTTTGTTGTGTCCATGATCTTGTCGTGCGTGAGGGAGGCAACAGTGGTTCTGGTTTTGCTGGACAAGTGAGGCAGCGGGTGGCAGGAAAAATTTGATTTGCAGCAACCCTAGGAGATGGAGAAGTGATGTATGTTATGTATGACGTCTACAGTTTATATATGTTGTAAAAATCTAGTTGCAAGCATAATTGTGTATTAATCTGCACACCAATTTAATGTGATTGGTCAAAAAGTAGATTTTATTGAAAACAGTGTTAATTTAAATTTTGAGCATGAAGAAATCGGTATTGGTACGTAGATTAGTACACGACTTTACTTTTATACATAGCAAAGCTCATGTATGTTTCCGGATGGGTACAAGTATGGTTCATGTACACAATTCGGTCTTCACACATAAAGGTAGGGTCCATTTTCTGGGCTTGATCCATGGGTCCATTTTTTGGTTATTTGCTCTAACCATGGGCCTATTTGTGGACTTTTAAGGGTCGGGCCGGTAAACGGGTTGGGTCATCTCTAATGGGTCTAACCAAGTTCTTAAGCTTACTTATGTTTTCATGGACCAAGTCATTTAATAAAATATAATGGGCCAAGTATTGAATCCAAAACAAGCACAACTTGTTCAATATATATCTATTTGCTTTTAAATAATATCTTGGGCCTCTTATCCAATAAATATAGGTCCACTTGTTTCATAAATATTAAATGGGTTTTAACTTAGTTATTGGGCCCAATAAAAATTATTAGCTACCATAATAAATTTTTGGTCTATGGAATATTTACAATTATTGGATAAATCTTCTTTTCAAAAATATTGGCCATTAATACCATCCAAAAAATCATTTCATAAGCATTAACTAGCCTTAAAATAAGCTCTTGGGCCTATAGGTCCAATTATAAATTTATAATCTATGATTTATCAAATATGGTCCATTAAATCAAATTTGTGCCCAGTAAACATTATCCTTATTCCCTCCCTCCCTAGCAATATTGGGCTTTGTGTCTTTCTTTTTTATTTATTTATTTTTAGGAAAAGACTTCTTATCTAATACTTTGAAATTCGATGGATAAGATCCGGGAAAACGCCATCGAGGTACAACGCTTAGGATAAAATTGTTCATGATTTTACAGCTGTCGGTGAAGAACAAATTACGTGATTTACGGAAAAGATAATCTATACGCGTGATTCCAGATGAGGGTAAAGACGAGAGAGATTGTGACTGCTGTCGGGAAAGAAACCAAAACGGATTGCCTTGCCGTCTACTATGCGTGAAAAGAAAAGAGAAGGGTGAGGAGATAAGACTAAATTTTAGCGGGCTGTTACACCAAGTCTCTATCGACACCATCCCGACCCCCTAGGTTCCCCTCAAATCCTCTTTCATGCCTAACTCCTCTACGTCTACCCAACCCAATTTTAGATGTTAGGTCTTCCTCATCCTCATCATCTCCTTCATTCTCATATGTATTTTCAACTAGGCTCACGTCGCCTCTGATTTCTCCCACCTTGCAAATTTCTAATCTCTGCTTGTTGTTGATTCAACCTACCCTCCATTTCCCTGAATAGCATGTTCATCCGCTCAAACTGTTGTTGCATGGCCTGCAACACAAATGAGTTATCTGCTATCCCCTTGGGTGATGAGCCACTATGGTGAGACATTGTAATGTGCTACAAAAAAAAATGTTAGCGGAAAAAGAAAGGACCTCACACACTCCCTTATGTGTTTACACTCAAATGATGGCACTCCACTCGTGTTTCACTCTGAATTGGCTTTTTTTTCGATAATAATCTCACACCCTCTTGCCTTTTACCTCGAGTTTTCCCACTCAAGTTCTTTCAAAACTAATTGAACTCAATTAAGACAAAGTAACCTTGTTTAATCTCAATTAGCAATTAGATCCAATAAACAAGAACAAGAGAAATACGGAAGGAAAGAAATGACACGAGAATCACGAAAATTATACGAATGGAAGAGTAATTATGAAATAAGATACCAACTAGAAAGATGTATTCAACCCCTTTAAAGATAAATGCTCAATCAATAAAATCAAAATTTGGATTTTTTTTTTCGATTTTTTTTTTCCTTTCTTTTCTTTTCTTTTCCTTTCCTTTTTTTTCCTTTCTTTTCTCAACAATTCAACCACAAACAGAAATATTCAATTGTGATAATCAAACAATTGAATTTAAAAACATAAAAATTGACAAGGAAATATAAGGGAAGGAAACCCTAGAAATTTCAAACCCTAGATGGTGCAAAATTTTTGGCAGCCCTTAAATAAGGAATTTAGCCACCCTATGATGACGAACATGAAACCCAAATGATAGAATAATTTGGCTACCCTAGGGAAAAACGAATTTCTGCACTTTTTTTTTTTCAACCCTAGAACAATGAAGCCTTAGAATTAACAATACAATAAAAAAAAGATAGGATCAGACCTGATTGGAAATCGAGCTCTGAATACCAAATGATGTGAACCCCAATCGACTCGCTTTGAGACCCAACAACAATATTGGAAAAACAACCCAGGAAAGCCAAACTCAAGTCTATGGATGGAGAATTTAGACCCGTTGAGAACTCGTTTCAAGAACCTAGATTATATTAAAATCTATACCCATTGAAATCTTATCTCAAGAACCCAAATTACAAGGAGGAACGCCACAAAGATTATGATTTACCTTTGATAAGCTCAAGAGTTCAATCAAGAACAAGAGGAGAAAACTCACTAACAATTAAAATTCAGAATAAATGTCTAACCCTTGGGGTGGCTGGTTACATCCTTTAAATACCTTCCCCAAAACATAATAAAACCCTAGACTAAACTTTGAGACCCTTTCTCTCAAAAATGCCCTTTAGTGAACAGTAGTCGCGCGGTACTGTAGCATAAACAGTGTCGTGCTATAGTAACTTCTAAACCCTAGTTCAAATAAAATAATATCTTTCTAAATAAGCCCTTGGCCAAAATACAAGGCCTTCCCAAAAACCCTAGTTCATAAGATATAAGACATGTGGGCTAAGTATCCTCAAGCCCACTTATTCTAAACTAATAATAAAAATCCTTTTAAACAAATTGAAAGATTTAATATCTAAAGGCCCTATCTCTAAGTCAAGTCTTCCACAGCTTTGATAAAGTGGATCAAAGCTAGTTCTTCTTCTTTCAAGCCCATCTTGAGTGTTGGGCTCTTGCTAACTTCTTCCCGAGTGGCTTGTACTAATCCTTGCATTTCTTCCTTGATCTTCTTGGCTCTTGATCTTGTAATTGGCCCATCTGGAACTTGCAAAGGATCTTTAAGAGCAGGCCCACCTTGGTTCCCATCAAGTGGTGTTTCTTCTTGTCTCGATTTCACCTTCTGTTGGTGATGAACTATCCATATATTTAAAGATATTGTGAATTGTGGAAGGAAATGTTTAACATTCTATATCTACTAACATTACTGGCAGTTCCATATATATGGGACCTTGGTTTATGTTTTTAAGAATGTTAATACGTTAGACATAGGAAATTACTGTCACACGGGTCTGTCACACACATTCAATAACTCAAATGAGAGAACATTTCCCCGATTTCTTGTGATATTTAGAATCCTTCATATCATCTGAGTCCATTTTCACCATGTCTGTTCTGCACTACGTGTGACTTTGTAGATTAATTACCAAGAATGTTGATTATGCCCGGGGGTCTCTTTCTTTTTTCTTTATGGTGGTTTCGTTTGAAAAATGTTTTATTTTATCTTGTTGGCATTGGAGCAAGAGGCCTAGGTCTTTGCAAACCTTACAAACTGATAATCACTGAGGATGAGAACCAAGCTTTAACTAGATGCTTGAACAACTAATAATTAGTTTATTTATTTCTTTTGAGTTTCTTTCTTTCTTTCTTTCTTTCTTTCTTTTTTGGTTATACTCCAGCCTCCGGTAGTGTACTCGACAGGTAGATACTATAGAGGCCAAAGGAAATTCTAGGGCTTAACTTAGCCACTTCCCATGCCTATAAACTTCTCTTCTTCTTCTTCTTCTTCTGTTTTTTTTTTTTTTTTTTTTTGCGTGTTGGTAGCCAGTGGTTGGACTTGCTGGCCTAAGACTGTCGACCTGTAACAGCCCGCTAAAATAATCAGTTTTGGATTCTTTCCCGACAGCAATCACATCTCTCTCGTCTTTACCCTCATCTGGAATCACGCGTATAGATTATCTTTTCCGTAAATCACGTAAGTTGTTCTTCACCGACAGCTGTAAAATCATGAACAGTTTTATCCTAAGCGTTGTACCTCGATGGCGTTTTCCCGGATCTTATCCATCGAATTTCAAAGTATTAAATAAGCTTGTTTTTAAAGTAGCACAATTATAATAATTTAATGAGCTCTGAAAATATTATAATTGTGGATAATTACTTAGATTAAATATTTTAGTTGTTTTAAGATATTAAGATGTTTAATTTTACGTTGAAAACTCTTATTTAAATTAATTGGTTTTATCATCTTCGATTAATTAACGGTACTTTATCATTTTATATAATGATGAGGAAATATTATTTTATAAATTTTAGTTTATAAAATAATATTCTACCTTAATTCATCGTGGTGTTTTATTTAAATATAACATACAATATTGTATGACAGAAAAGATTATGTAACAGATAATTATTCATGAGAGATTAAATCATACATAGCAGATAAACATGTAATGACATAGCATGACATGGCATATACGAGAACATACATACATAAATTATAGTTCTCTTACCCATCACACACACAATAAACTGATAGTAAGTTAGAGGCTAACTTACCTCGATCGTCGCGTTCTATGAGAATAGAGCGCGAGACACGAGGAACTGCACAACAGCTGGAAGAGGAACACTCAAGTCCTTAAGATTTTCACTTCTGAACTCAATTGCCATATTGTAAGCACTTGCAACACCACGGCCAACTTGAGGTTTCACTATACTCGGAAGAGATAAATTGACTTCAGAAAGCCTTTGCACTAAAACAAGTTCATTAAAATTATCAATAACAACCAAACAAACAACTCATTTCTCAATCCATATACTCTTAGCCATAGTCAACCACAAGATGACACCAGTCATCCCGGACTATAATCCATATCATCACTGCTTCGGGACACTGTCATACAGTTTCCCAACATTACACCATACGCTCCACACTTCTCTGCTACGCCATTCAACCCTTCGTGACACGCCATCCGGTGTATCACGACTTAGTACAGAGTACACTCACGTGAACTCTCTTCCATTCACACTACAAAACCCATCACTGCGATACACGTCTCACGGTGCATCGCTACGCGACACGGAGTACGCGCTACGCGTACTTCCTTCGCTACAACACTCATCAACACGATGCACATCACACGATGCATCGCCATACCACACGGAGTACACTACATGCGTACTCCCTTCCTTCTACGACCCACATCACTACAGCGCATGTCGCGCGGCGCGTCGCTGCATTACACAGAATACGCTACACGCGTATTCTCTTCACACAACCCGCCGTATCACATCTACGGCATCCATCTCACGCCTATACTTCACAGCACAGTCCACAAAACTACAAAATCAAGCCTAACACTTCACAACCACACTTCGTTTCACAACTACGCAGCGAACTCCACAAACACTAACTACACAGTCTACAGCCAACCAAATCAACTATGTTAAACATAAATAACTAAAGATAAAGGGTTAAGACGAGAGAGATGTGATTGCTGTCGGGAAAGAATCCAAAACTGATAATTTTAGCGGGCTGTTACAATTATAATATTTTCAGAGCTCATTAAATTATTATAATTGTGCTACTTTAAAAACAAGCTTATCTAATACTTTGAAATTCGATGGATAAGATCCGGGAAAACGCCATCGAGGTACAACGCTTAGGATAAAACTGTTCATGATTTTACAGCTGTCGGTGAAGAACAAATTACGTGATTTACGGAAAAGATAATCTATACGCGTGATTCCAGATGAGGGTAAAGACGAGAGAGATTGTGACTGCTGTCGGGAAAGAAACCAAAACGGATTGCCTTGCCGTCTACTATGCGTGAAAAGAAAAGAGAAGGGTGAGGAGATAAGACTAAATTTTAGCGGGCTGTTACACCAAGTCTCTATCGACACCATCCCGACCCCCTAGGTTCCCCTCAAATCCTCTTTCATGCCTAACTCCTCTACGTCTACCCAACCCAATTTCAGATGTTAGGTCTTCCTCATCCTCATCATCTCCTTCATTCTCATATGTATTTTCAACCCTAGGCTCACGTCGCCTCCGATTTCTCCCACCTTGCAAATTTCTAATCTCTGCTTGTTGTTGATTCATCCTATCCTCCATTTCCCTGAATAGCATGTTCATCCTCTCAAACTGTTGTTGCATGGCCTGCAACACAAATGAGTTATTTGCTATCCCCTTGGGTGATGAGCCACTATGGTGAGACATTGTAATGTGCTGCAAAAAAAAATGTTAGCGGAAAAAGAAAGGACCTCACACGCTCCCTTATGTGTTTACACTCAAATGATGGCACTCCACTCGTTTTCATCTGAATTGGCTTTTTTTTCGATAATAATCTCACACTCTCTTGCTTTTACCTCGAGTTTTCCACTCAAGTTTTTTCAAACTAATTGAACTCAATCAAGACAAAGTAACCTTGTTTAAACTCAACTAACAATTAGATCAAGAAACAAGAACAAGAGAATACGGAAGGAAAGAAACGACACGAGAATCAGGAAATTATACGAATGGAAGAGTAATTATGAAATAAGATACCAACTAGAAAGATGTATTCAGCCCCTTTAAAGATAAAGGCTCAATCAATAAAATCAAAATTCGGATTTTTTTTTTCGATTTTTTTTTTCTTTCTTTTCTTTTCTTTTCCTTTCCTTTTTTTTCTTTTCTTTTCTCAACAATTCAACCACAAACAGAAATATTCAATTGTGATAATCAAACAATTGAATTCAAACACATAAAAATTGACAAGGAAATAGAAGGGAATGAAACCCTAGAAATTACAAACCCTAGATGGTGCAAATTTTTGGCAGCCCTCAAATAAGCAATTTAGCCACCCTATGATGATGAACATGAAACCCAAATGATAGAATAAATTGGCAGCCCTAGGAAAAACGAATTTCTGCAACTTTTTTTTTTCAACCCTAGAACAATGAAGCCCTAGAATTAACAATACGATAAAAAAAAGATAGAATCAGACCTGATTGGAAACCGAGCTCTGAATACCAAATGATGTGAACCCCAATCGACTCGCTTTGAGACCCAACAACAATATTGGAAAAACAACCCAGGAAAGCCAAACTCAAGTCTATGGATGGAGAATTTAGACCCGTTGGGAACTCGTTTCAAGAACCTAGATTATATAAAATCTAGACCCTTGAAATCCGTCTCAAGAACCCAAATTACAAGGAGGAACGCCACAAAAGTTGTGATTTACCTTTGAAAGTTCAAAGTTCAATCAAGAACAAGAGGGGAAAACTCACTCACAATTAAAATTCAGAATAAATGTCTAACCTTGGGTGGCGGTTACATCCTTTAAATACCTTCCCCAAAACATATAAAACTAGACTAAAATTTGAGACCCTTTCTCTCAAAAATCCCTTTGGTAACAGTAGTCGCGGGGTACTTAGCATAAACAATGTCGTGCTAAGTAACTTCTAAACCCTAGTTCAAATAAAATAATATTTTCCAAATAAGCCCTTGGCCAAAATACAAGGCCTTCCCAAAAACCCTAGTTCATAAGATATAAGACATGTGGGCTAAGATCCTCAAGCCCACTTATTCTAAACTAATAATAAAAATCCTTTTAAACAAATTGAAAGCTTTAATATCTAAAGGCCCTATCTCTAAGTCAAGTCTTCCACAGCTTTGATCAAGTGGATCAAAGCTAGTTCTTCTTCTTTCAAGCCCATCTTGAGTGTTGGGCTCTTGCTACTTCTTCCCAGTGGCTTGTACTAATCCTTGCATTCTTCCTTGATCTTCTTGGCTCTTGATCTTGTAATTGGCCCATCTGGAACTTGCAAAGGATCTTTAAGAGCAGGCCCACCTTGGTTCCCATCAAGTGGTGTTTCTTCTTGTCTCGATTTCACCTTCTGTTGGTGATGAACTATCCATATATTTAAAGATATTGTGAATTGTGGAAGGAAATGTTTAACATTCTATATCTACTAACATTACTGGCAGTTCCATATATATGGGACCTTGGTTTATGTTTTTAAGAATGTTAATACGTTAGACATAGGAAATTACTGTCACACGGGTCTGTCACACACATTCAATAACTCAAATGAGAGAACATTTCCCCGATTTCTTGTGATATTTAGAATCCTTCATATCATCTGAGTCCATTTTCACCATGTCTGTTCTGCACTACGTGTGACTTTGTAGATTAATTACCAAGAATGTTGATTATGCCCGGGGGTCTCTTTCTTTTTTCTTTATGGTGGTTTCGTTTGAAAAATGTTTTATTTTATCTTGTTGGCATTGGAGCAAGAGGCCTAGGTCTTTGCAAACCTTACAAACTGATAATCACTGAGGATGAGAACCAAGCTTTAACTAGATGCTTGAACAACTAATAATTAGTTTATTTATTTCTTTTGAGTTTCTTTCTTTCTTTCTTTCTTTCTTTCTTTTTTGGTTATACTCCAGCCTCCGGTAGTGTACTCGACAGGTAGATACTATAGAGGCCAAAGGAAATTCTAGGGCTTAACTTAGCCACTTCCCATGCCTATAAACTTCTCTTCTTCTTCTTCTTCTTCTGTTTTTTTTTTTTTTTTTTTTTTTGCGTGTTGGTAGCCAGTGGTTGGACTTGCTGGCCTAAGACTGTCGACCTGTAACAGCCCGCTAAAATAATCAGTTTTGGATTCTTTCCCGACAGCAATCACATCTCTCTCGTCTTTACCCTCATCTGGAATCACGCGTATAGATTATCTTTTCCGTAAATCACGTAATTTGTTCTTCACCGACAGCTGTAAAATCATGAACAGTTTTATCCTAAGCGTTGTACCTCGATGGCGTTTTCCCGGATCTTATCCATCGAATTTCAAAGTATTAGATAAGCTTGTTTTTAAAGTAGCACAATTATAATAATTTAATGAGCTCTGAAAATATTATAATTGTGGATAATTATTAGATTAAATATTTTAGTTGTTTTAAGATATTAAGATGTTTAATTTTACGTTGAAAACTCTTATTTAAATTAATTGGTTTTATCATCTTCGATTAATTAACGGTACTTTATCATTTTATATAATGATGAGGAAATATTATTTTATAAATTTTAGTTTATAAAATAATATTCTACCTTAATTCATCGTGGTGTTTTATTTAAAGTGTTTTATTTAAAATAAAACATTTACGCGTTTTTAATCAGTGTTTTAATTCACGTTGTTATTTGAGGATTGGCCTTGATGCTGGTGCAAGTCACAAGGTTTAGTTGCGGTGGTCCTCTGTGTTGGAACAGCCATGTCACACAGACTGGTTGATGGATGGTCTGCAGCTAATTTCTTCAACGCATGGGCCAAGTTGGCTCGAGGAGATCTTGCCGATAAGCTCGTGGACAACGCAGGTTTACCCATGCAGGTCAGGAGGTGGGACCTTGGGGACCGAGGATGGTGCTGCGGCTTGGTCTGGGTGGAATAAAAGATAAGCTTTCAGTTTTTGCTTTTGACAAATTCACATGCAAACAAGGATTAAAAAATAAAAACATCTCAACAGCTGGGCCCCAAAACGCAAGCACCAATGGGAGAAACAGAAGGAACGGCTAAGTTTCCGCCTTTGTTTGGATGTGCATCTTCGGATTCTCAACAGGGAGTCGATGAGAGTTGAGTCATGGTGATCATCAACGAAACTGCAGGGAGGGGCACCAACTTCCCCTAAGTTCTCTTGTAATCCCCGGACCCCGTCCAAACCAAAAATCAGTACCACCGCTGTTGATCATTGGAGATCAGGTCAAGAAGTTTCTATTCAGCTGCTGCTGCAGCCTGCAGACCTAGATAAAAGGGAGGAGGAGGGAAGCCACTGGAACGTAATTTGTGAAAATCTCACCCAAGTATGGCGTTGAAAGTTCTTTCGGCTCTTGCTATAGGGAGATCCAACTTTCAAGGCCATAGCCCCAAATGATGTTCGGAGCGATCCAACTGGGATTGATGGCAGCGTGCATGGTGCTCTTCGTTCCCATGGGAATGGCCGGCTAGCATCTGAGCCGTAACAAGATGCTCTTCTTCAGTGGGGCCCTCTTCATCACCCTCGCCGTCGGCGTCCACCTCACCCCGTACTTCCCCTCCATCTCTGACTTTGCTTCCACTGTATCCTCCATCGTGGTCTTCGACAACCGCGACTCCTGCACTCTCTCTCCTTCACGAAGTTGTCTGGGACGTCAAGCCCCATTCCGCCAACAACTCCTTGGATTACGGCAAGTCCTGTAGAAAGAATGAATTGTCTGCCACCCCCATCGATGTTAAGTCCCTATTATGAGACATAGTACATGCTAAACAAAAAAGAATGATAGTGAAAAAAAAGACCTCACACGCTCCCTTACGTGTTTACACTCGAATAATGGCACTCGACTCGTGTATCACACTCGTAATTGGCTTTTTCCCGATAATGATCTCACACTCTCTTGCCTTTTACCTCAAGAGTTTTCCCACTCAAGTTCTTCAAGAACTAATTGAACTTCAAGTAAGATAATACAACTTCGTTTTATCCCAACTAGTAATTATCCAATAAACAAAACCAAGAGACAGACGGAATAACGGAAGGAAAAGAAAACAACAAGAGAATAAAGATGCAATAAATAAAAGATAGAATTACACCTGATTGGAAACCTTGCTCTGATACCAAATGATGTGAACCCCAATCGATTTGTTTTGAGACCAAACAACAATATTGGAAAACAACCCCAAGAAATCCAACCTCNAAAACAACCCCAAGAAAGCCAAACTCAGATATATGGATGGAGAATTTAGACCCGATGAGAACCCGTTCCAAGAACCTAGATTATATTAAAATCTAGACCCGTTGAAGAATCCGTCTCAAGAACCCAAATTACAAAGGAGGAACGCCACAAAGGTTTTGATTTACCTTTGATAAGTTCAAAAGTTCAAGAAGAACAAGAGGAGATAACTCAAACTCTCAAATAAATTCCATCTATTCTGCCTCTCAAATGAGGTTATAAGTTGTTTAAATAGACAACCCCTAAAAACCCTAATGAAAGCGCTCGGTACTGTAGCGTGAACAGTGTCGTACGCCGCGCTACAGTAACTTCTAAAACCCTAGTTTGTAAAATAATAACTTTCCAAATAAGCCCTTGGCCAAAATACAAGGCCTTCCCAAAAGCCCTAATTCAATAGAAAAAAGACGTGTGGGCAGGATATCCCCAAAGCCCAATTATTCTAGATTAATTCCTATGACTAATAAAAGAAGCCATTTTAATGAAATAAATAAATCCATGGCCTTCAATAATAATAGGCCCAAGTCGTGTCTTCCATAGCTTAGATCAAGTGGATCAAAACTGGTTCTCCTTCTTTCAAGCCCATCATGAGTGTTGGGCTCTTGCTAGCTTCATCCCAATTGGATTGCACCAATTTTTGCATTGCTCCCTTGATCTTTGTGGCTCTTAATATTGTAATTGATCCTCAAGACTTGGTCCGCCTTGGGGCCCATCAGTGTAACAAGTGGAGAAATGAATGGAAGGTGTAGAGCTTCCATGGTGCTGTCATGACATTGGTACGGTTTGTTGTGTCCATGATCTTGTCGTGCGTGAGGGAGGCAACAGTGGTTCTGGTTTTGCTGGACAAGTGAGGCAGCGGGTGGCAGGAAAAATTTGATTTGCAGCAACCCTAGGAGATGGAGAAGTGATGTATGTTATGTATGACGTCTACAGTTTATATATGTTGTAAAAATCTAGTTGCAAGCATAATTGTGTATTAATCTGCACACCAATTTAATGTGATTGGTCAAAAAGTAGATTTTATTGAAAACAGTGTTAATTTAAATTTTGAGCATGAAGAAATCGGTATTGGTACGTAGATTAGTACACGACTTTACTTTTATACATAGCAAAGCTCATGTATGTTTCCGGATGGGTACAAGTATGGTTCATGTACACAATTCGGTCTTCACACATAAAGGTAGGGTCCATTTTCTGGGCTTGATCCATGGGTCCATTTTTTGGTTATTTGCTCTAACCATGGGCCTATTTGTGGACTTTTAAGGGTCGGGCCGGTAAACGGGTTGGGTCATCTCTAATGGGTCTAACCAAGTTCTTAAGCTTACTTATGTTTTCATGGACCAAGTCATTTAATAAAATATAATGGGCCAAGTATTGAATCCAAAACAAGCACAACTTGTTCAATATATATCTATTTGCTTTTAAATAATATCTTGGGCCTCTTATCCAATAAATATAGGTCCACTTGTTTCATAAATATTAAATGGGTTTTAACTTAGTTATTGGGCCCAATAAAAATTATTAGCTACCATAATAAATTTTTGGTCTATGGAATATTTACAATTATTGGATAAATCTTCTTTTCAAAAATATTGGCCATTAATACCATCCAAAAAATCATTTCATAAGCATTAACTAGCCTTAAAATAAGCTCTTGGGCCTATAGGTCCAATTATAAATTTATAATCTATGATTTATCAAATATGGTCCATTAAATCAAATTTGTGCCCAGTAAACATTATCCTTATTCCCTCCCTCCCTAGCAATATTGGGCTTTGTGTCTTTCTTTTTTATTTATTTATTTTTAGGAAAAGACTTCTGATGTGAACCCCAATCGACTCGCTTTGAGACCCAACAACAATATTGGAAAACCAACCCAAGAAAGCCAAACTCAAGTCTATGGATGGAGAATCTAGATTCTTTGAGAACTCGTTTCAAGAACCTAGATTATATTAAAATCTAGACCCGTTAAAGAACCCCTCTCAAGAACCCGGATTACAAAGGAAGAATGTCACAAAGGTTGTGATTTACCTTTGATAAGTTCAAACGTTCAATCAATAACAAGAGGAGATAAACTCAATTCACAATTAATAAAATTCATCAATTTCAATAATGTCTTTTTTTTTCAAATGAGGCTACAAGTGGTTTAAATAAACAATTCCCAAAACCCTAAAGGAATAGTGCCGCAGTACTGTAGCGTGAACAGTGTCGCACTACAATAACTTCTAAAACCCTAGTTTGTAAAATAATAACTTTCCAAATAAATCCTTGGCCAAAATACAAGGCCTTACCAAAAACCCTAGTTCAATAGAAATAAGACGTATGGGCTGGACATCCTCAAAGCCCAATTATTCTAGATTAATTCCTATGACTAATAAAATAAGCCATTTTAATGAAATAAATAACTCCATGGCTTTCAATAACAATAGGCCCAAGTCGTGTCTTCCATAGCTTAGATCAAATGGATCAAAACTGGTTCTTCTTCTTTCAAGCCCATCATGAGTGTTGGGCTCTTGCTAGCTTCATCCCAATTGGATTGCACCAATTCTTCATTGCTCCCTTGATTTTCGTGGCTCTTAATCTTGTAATTGATCCTTAGGACTTGGTCCGCTTTGGGACCCATCATTCCCCCTCTCCTCAAAATGATTCGACCTCAAATCTCCACCTGGATCAAAGGGAAATAGATCAGTAACATTGAAAGTAGCAAACACATGATACTTACCTGGAAGATCCACTAGATATGAAGTATCATTAATTTTATCAAGAATTTGGAAATGTCCATCCATGCTACTTCTGTCATCAACTGGTAAATGCATTAAATCAAAATGTATAAGTGGATTAAAACCAAAAACAACCTCAAAAGATGAATGAGAAATAGTAGTATGCATGGTCTTCTTATATGCAAACTCTAATAATGATAAATGATACTCTCCCAAACGTTCATGCAACAATTCAATGAATAGAAAATGATACTCTCACAAACGTTCATGAAATACATCTAAAGCCTTCCTTACATCAAAATGACCACTCCAATTATATGCGACCTCAATGAATGGCAAATGATGTTCCCCCAAGTGTTCATACAACACGTCAATGAATGGCAGATGATACTGCCACAAACGTTCATGCAACATGTCAAGGAAAGGCAAATAATACTCCCACAAACGTTCATGCAACAAGTCAATGAAAGGCAAATAATACTCCAATAAACGTTCATTAATCACATCTAAAGTCTTGCTCACACCAAAATGATAATTCTGATTATATGCAATCTCAATGAATGGCAAATAAGATTCCCACAAGCGTTCATACAACACGTCAATGAATGGCAAATGATACTGCCACAAATGTTCATGCAACACGTCAATAAATGGCAAATGATACGCCCAAAAGTGCTCATGTAGCACGTGTAAAATCTTCAGCACACCCAAGTTACCCAACAAACTACTTCCATGTCTATCGCACACAAGCAACTCACACATAAAACTAGTAGGCACACAAAGTCTTTTCTCACTAAATAAGTACCAATCTAGTCTATAGAACTTACTAAACGATATTTTCTCACATACTCTATACACACTAGCCAAGCCATCATCATTAATATACAATTTCTTATCATATTCAAGTCTAAATAATTTTGTATCTAAAATGATGACAAGGACATACCTTCTTGCTAAAGCATCAAACACAAATTTTTTTTTACCATGTGTGTACTGAATTACGTGAGGAAAGGTCTCAATGAATTGAACCCACTTGGCATGCATTCTATCCAACTTAACTTGTCCCTTCAAGTGCGTCAAGGACTTATGCTCTTCAAATAAAGGTCGGCTAGAGATTGTCGCACCTGGCACTAGATCGATGTATTGCTCTATCTCTCTAATAGGTGGCAATCCATTAAACATGCTTGTTATAAATCATGACCTCATATCCCTGCAACAAAGAAACAACAATACTAGGCAAAGGTACGTCAAGTTTGTTAGTATTAAAACTTGCCTTAGCATAAAAACTCACTTCTCTCTTTATTTTTCTCTCACTTTCTTCATTCTCCTCTTTCTTTTCACCCTCTCTTTTTCTTGAGGTTTCAGCCTCACCCTCATTTCTTTTCTCTCCCATTTTTCTATCTCTCTCATTTTCGGTCTCACTATTTTTTTCTTCCTCAATCTCAATCCCACTCTTTCTTTTTCGCTCAACCTCACTTTTACTTTCTCTTTTTTTATCAATCTCATTTTCTCTCTTTCTTTGTAGATCAACCTCAGTTTCACTCTTTCTTTTCTGATCAATCTCACTTTCTCTCTTTCTTTTTTGATCAACCTCACTTTTCAACTTCAGTGGGTCCTCATGGACTTGTGTTGGAGTTAAAGGAGCAAATTTGATTGTTTTTCCATCCTTTTCAAAACTGTACACGTTCTTGAACCCATCATAGATCGCTCTCCTATCACACTGCCATGGCCTCCCCAACAAAATATGACCACAATGCATAGGCACTACATCACAAAGGACCTCATCCTTGTACTTCCTAATTGAAAAAGATACTAGCACTTGCTTATTTACTCTAACCTCCCCACAATCATTCAACCACTGCAACTTGTATGGTTTGGGTGTTTCAAGGTAGGTAAATTCAATTTCTCAACTAAAGTAGTGCTAGCCACGTTAGTACAACTCCCCCCATCAATGATCATACTACATACCTTGTTGTTGATGTGGCATCTAGTATGAAAAATGTTCTCTCTTTGCTGCTCTATATCATCCATCTTAAATTCTGTATTGGGAGCACGCCTAACAACAAAAGACTCGACATACTCTTCATTCTTATCGTACCCATTCCTAATACTAGGCTCACATCTCCTCCTATCTCTCCCACTTTGCAAATCTCTAATCAATGCACCTTGTTGTTCCATCTTATCCCTCACTTTCCTCAACTTCAAATTTAACCTTTCAAACTTTTGTTGCATGGATTGCAACAAAAAGAATGAATTGTCTGCCAACCCCATCGGTGCTAAGTCACTAATATGAGACATAGTACACTGTACAAAAAAGAATGTTAGTGAAAAAAAGACCTCACACGCTCCCTTACGTATTTACACTCGAATAATGGCACTCCACTCGTGTATCACACTCTTAATTGGCCTTTTCCCAATAATGATCTCACACTCTCTTGCCTTTTACCTCAAGAGTTTTCCCACTCAAGTTCTTTAAGAACTAATTGAACTCAATCAAGACAATACAACCTTGTTTTGTTCCAACTAGTAATTAGGTCCAAGAAACAAGAACAAGAGAAAACACAGAAGGAATAAAATGACCCGAGACCCAAGGAATTTATACGCTGGAAAGAGTAATTACGAAACAAGGTACCAACTAGAAAGATGTATTCAGCCCCTTTAAAGATAAGGTTCAATCAATGACAAAGCACTCAATTTCATATGGCAAAGTATTTCATACCCAAACTCATTCACTCCTTTTTTTTTTTTGGATTTTTTTTTCGAATTTTCTTTTCTTTTCCCAACAATTCAACCACAAACAGAAATATTCAATTGTGATAATCAAACAATTGAATTCAAACACATAAAAATTGACAAGGAAAAAAGAAGGGAATGAATCCTAAAAATTTCTAACCCTAGATGGTACAAATTTTTGGCAGCCCCAGAAAAACGAATTTCTGTATTTTTTTTTTGGCAATCCTAGAACATTGAAGCCCTAGAATTTATGATGCAATAAAAAAAAAGATAGAATCAGACCTAATTGAAAACCTGGCTCTGATACCAAATGATGTGAACCCCAATTGACTCGCTTTGAAACCCAACAACAATATTGGAAAACCAACCCAAGAAAGCCAAACTCAAGTCTATGGATGGAGAATCTAGACCCGTTGAGAACTCGTTTCAAGAACCTAGATTATATTAAAATCTAGACCCGTTGAAGAACCCGTCTCAAGAACCCGGATTACAAAGGAGGAACGCCACAAAGGTTGTGATTTACCTTTGATAAGTTCAAATGTTCAATCAAGAACAAGAGCAACTCACAATTAATAAAATTCATCAATTTCAATAATGTCTTTTTTTTTCCCAAATGAGGCTACAAGTTGTTTAAATAAACAATTTCCAAAACCCTAAAGGAATAGTGTTGCGGTAATGTAGAGTGAACAGTGCCGCGCTACAGTAACTTCTAAAACCCTAGTTTGTAAAATAATAACTTTTCAAATAAGCCATTGGCCAAAATACAAGGTTTTACCAAAAACCCTAGTTCAATAGAAATAAGACGTATGGGCTGGACATCCTCAAAGCCCAATTATTCTAGATTAATTCTTATGACTAATAAAATAAGCCATTTTAATGAAATAAATAAGTCCATGGCCTTCAATAACAATAGGCCCAAGTCGTGTCTTCCATAGTTTAGATCAAATGGATCAAAACTGGTTCTTCTTCTTTCAAGCCCATCATGAGTGTTGGGCTCTTGCTAGTTTCATCCCAATTGGATTGCACCAATTCTTCATTGCTCCCTTGATCTTCGTGGCTCTTAATCTTGTAATTGATTCTTAGGACTTGGTCCACTTTGGGGCCCATCAACTTCATTTTCATCAAACATAAACATTATAGAGAATGTTTATCTAGCCAGACGATTTGGGATACATGAGTAGGAATGTCATCCCATAACATCTCTACATCTACAACATTCTAAGTATGTCTATTAAGCTTATGAGCTTTATTGCCAAGACGATTGACATATTGAATATTGCTAATGGCCCCAAGGTGGACCAAGTCGTGAAGATCCTTTGCAAGTTTCAGATGGGGCAATTACAAGATCAAGGAAGCTATGCATGGATGGGAGTGCAATCCACTTGAGACGTGTTTAGTAAGAACCCAACATTCAAGATGAGCTTGAGAGGAGGAAATCCAGTTTTCATCCATGTGATACGTTACGAAAGACACGACTTGGGCCTCTTGTTATTGAAGGTTTTGGACTTATTTATTTCATTAAAAGAGCTTATTTTATTAGTTTAGAATAAGTGGACTTGAGGATGTCAGCCCACACATATATGTCTTATTTCTAATGAACTAGGATTTTTGGGAAGGCCTTGTATTTTGGCCTAGGGTTTATTTGGAAAGTTATTATTTTATGTGAACTACGGTTTTAGAAGTTAGTGTAGCACGGAACTGTTCACGCTACAGTACCTGCGGCTCACTTAGGGTTTTGGGGGATTGTTTATTTAAACCAATTGTAGCCTCATTCGAGAGGTTAGACATTATTGAAATTGATGAATTCTATTCATTGTGAGTTGAGTTTACCTCCTCTTGTTCTTGATTGAACGTTTGAACTTATCAAAGGTAAATCACAACCTTTGTGGCATTCCTCATTTGTAATCTGCATTCTTGAGAAGGGTTCTTCAATGAGTCTAGATTTTCATATAATTTAGGTTCTTGAAACGATTTTTCATCGGGTCTAGATTCTCCATCCATTCACTTGAGTTTGGCTTTCTTGGGTTTGTTTTTTCCAATATTGTTTTTGGGTCTCAAAGCGAGTCAATTAGGATTCACATCATTTGGTATCAGAGCAAGGTTTTCAATCAAGTCTGATTCTATCTTTTATTTATTGCATCGTAAATTCTAGGGCTTCAATGTTCTAGGGTTGAAATGATTTGAACCTCAATCGACTTGCTTTGAGACCCAACAACAATATTGGAAAAAACAAACCCAAGAAATTAAACTCAAGTCAATGGATGGAGAATCTAGATCCGATGAGAAATCGTTTCAAGAACCTAAATTATATGAAAATCTATACCCGTTGAAGAACCCAGATTACAAATGAGGAACGCCACGAAGGTTGTGATTTACCTTTGATAAGTTCAAACGTTCAATCAAAAACAAGAGGAGATCAACTCAACTCCCAATGAATAAAATTCATCAATTCCAATAATGTCTTACCTCTCAAATGAGGCTACAATTGGTTTAAATAAACAATCCCCCAAAACCCTAAGTGAGCCGCAGTACTGTAGTGTGAACAATGATGTGCTACAGTAACTTCTAAAACCCTAGTTCACATAAAATAATAACTTTCCAAATAAGTCCTTGACCAAAATACAAGGCCCTCCCAAAAATCCTAGTTCATTAGAAATAAGACATATATGTGTGGGTTGACATCCTCAAGTCCACTTATTCTAAACTAATAAAATAAACTCTTTTAATAAAATAAACAAGTCCAAGACCTTTAATAACAATAGGTTCAAGTCGTGTCTTCCGTAGCGTATCACATGGACGAAAACTGGATTTCCTCCTCTCAAGCCCATCTTGAATGTTGGGCTCTTACTAAACACGTCTCAAGTGGATTGCACCCCCATCCATGCATAGCTTCCTTGATCTTGTAATTGCCTCATCTGAAACTTGCAAATGATCTTTACGACTTGGTCCACCTTGAGGCCCATCAATTGCACTCCTGGAACAATTGCATGAGTTTTCTAATTTCCTACACTAAAACTCTTTGAGGAGTAAAATAATTACTAGTAGCCTGCAACTCAAAGACCATTATTAAACAATCATTTTTCAAGTATAAGCTTATGAATCTCCATGTTTGCTCATAACTGCAGGCCTCAAAACATGGCAAGAGTTTCAATTGATGTAGGATTAGAAACCTCACCTTCCATTTTACTGGCAGCCATCACAAGTACTTTCCCATTTATATCTCTGAGAATAATGCTCACCCCAACCTCTTTTGATCATAGAACATAGTACCATCTACATTGAATTTAAGAAAACCTATAGGTGGAAGTAGCCATCGATAACATATCTGCTGCTTGGAAACTGGGGTCTGTCTCACGATGTTGGGCACTTTTTTCAGTGAAAAGACAAATTCAATCACCAAAGAAGATTCCATACATTATTTCTCATGCATCATTTTGTTTCTTCTAAACCAAAAATCCCATGCAATTAGTGCAAAACTAGTCAGCTCATCTATTGTGCCCTCATTCTCACAAAGCCACCTCCCTAAAAGATATATTCTGATCCACTCTTTGAATAAGAGGCACATATCTAGCCCGGTGATCATGAATACTAGGACAGTGCAATAAGGCATGTTGCAAATCCTTCACTTTGTCTTTATAGAAAATACATGTATCTTCCACATTAATCTTCCTTCTTCTCAGATTTTTCAAAGTTAGCAATCCATTCCTAGATGCTCTCCGTACAAAAACTTTAACTTTGTTGGGGATCTTTAGATTCCATATAACAAACCATAATGAGTTTTGGAGGATAACATTGAGGGTTCCCCATTATTTTCACCTTTGCTAACTCCAAAAGCTCGATAGGCACTCTTCTTCACACTAAATCTGCCACTCTTCTTCTTGTCCCAAATCCACTTATCTTCTTCATCACTTGGGTTTTGAGCAATTTTTAAGATCTTAGCAACTATATTTGGATTGAATAGAGCTCTATTTCTGTTTACATCCCACCACTTAGTGTTGCAATCAATTAGATCTCCCACCTTGGCTTCAATTGAAATAGGCTTTGCACATGCAGTTTCTCTTTCCAGAATTTGATGGCCAGTGACCCAACAATCCTTCCAAATCTTGACAAACTTGCCATTTCCTATTCTCCATCTGCCACCTTTGAGAAGAAGAAGCTTAACCTCCCAAATTCCTCTCCAAGCATAAGAAGGATTAGAACCTAGAAATGCATCAAAAAACTGAACTTTTGGAAAATACTTAGCCTTACAAATTTTGTACAAAAACCTACCTTCCTCTTGCAAAATTCTCCAACCTTGCTTAGTTAACAAGGTTATGTTAAAAACACGGGAATCTTTAAAACCAAGGCCTTCTCTATATTTGGATTCACACATCTTTGCCCAACTAACCTAATGAATCTTCCTCTCTTCCTTCTTCTGACCCCACCAGAATATGGTCATCATAGTTTCAAGCTCAGAACATAGACTGCCTAGTAGTTTGAAACAGCTCATAGCATAAGTTGAGATAGAAAGTGCCACAACTTTAATCAACATCTCTCTTCCCCCTTTAGAGAACATATACATTTTTGCTAAATACCATTGAAGGTTTCTCCTTATTAATCTATTGGCCTGAGGCACTCTTATATTGACCAACAATAATTGTAACCTTCTATTTGTTTTAGTCTCAGCTTTGTAGAAGATGACACTATCATCTGCAAAGAGTAAATGGTTAAGTCTTGGGGCTCCCCTGCAAATTTTGTAACCCTAGGATGGATTTAGAACTGCCAACTTTCTTGAAAAGGCCAATGAGATCCTCAATGCAAAGAAGGAACAAATATGGGGGATGAGGGATCCCCTTGTCTCAACCCTCTAGTGGAAACAACATGACCTTTCCCATTTATTAGAATAGAAAAAGAAGCAATTTGAACACACTTCATGAGCAAATGGACCAACCGAGTCTCAAAATCTAGTTTGTTCATCACAGCCTCTAAGATCCACAATGTCGTAAGCTTTACTCATGTCTAGTTTTAAAGATATGAAACATTTTTTCCTCTTTCTCTTTTGTCTCGAATAATGAATCAACTCATAAGAAATCAATACATTATCAATTATAAGTCTACCAGGTACAAATGCACTTTGGGACTAAGAAATAACATGAGGTAGAACCAATTTATGAGAATTTGCAATCACTTTAGACATGAATTTATAGACAACATTACATAGGCTAATTGGTCTATAATCCATCACTTTAGAGGGATTTTTTTCTTTGGCACTAAGGTGATGCAAGTGTGGTTTATAGATTGAGGGAACTCACCTAGGTTGAGTGCTTTAAGGACTGCAGCTAAGACTGCTTTTCATATGATCTGCAATAACTTTGGAAGAAAATTGGTAGCATACCATCTGAACCAGGGGCTTTTGTAGGATGCATCTGCAAGAGAGCCATATATACCACTTCCTCTGTGTAAACTTTGGTCAGCTCTTCATTCATACAATTGGTCACCTTCCTCACCAAATTCTCAACAATGTCAACAAATCCCCTTTGCTCAAAAGCAGTAAATAGAGAACTGAAATAGCTGATAATGAGCCTATCCTGATCCTCCCCCTCTTGCCATTCACCACATTCATTTTGTAACTTTAGAATGATGTTCTTTTTTCTCCTTTGAGAGACTTTTGCATGAAAGAACTTAGTATTTTGATCACCTTCCTCTAACCACAATGCTCTTGATCTCTGTTTCCACATAATTTCCTCTCTCTCTAACCACAGTTGAACATCCTCCCTTGCTAAGATGGCAGCATCCCTATCAACTCCTCTAGGGTCACTCTATAGTTGCATTTTCATATTTTGTTTAGCCTTCTGTAATTGAGCATGCACCCTACCAAATTTGATCTTATTCCATAGGTCTTGTTTTTGGCTACAACCTTTTATCATATCAGCTACTTCAACCATACTACTCTGAGAGGTCCCAAATTTCTAAGAGTCTTCTACAATCTATGCACAACCATCCTTTCCAAGCCACATTGCTTCAAATCTGAATAGCTTATTTGTAACAGCCCGCTAAAATTATCAGTTTTGGATTTTTTTCCCGACAGCAATCACATCTCTCTCGTCTTTACCCTCATCTGGAATCACGCGTATAGATTATCTTTTCCGTAAATCACGTAATTTGTTCTTCACCGACAGCTGTAAAATCATGAACAGTTTTATCCTAAGCGTTGTACCTCGATGGCGTTTTTCCGGATCTTATCCATCGAATTTCAAAGTATTAGATAAGCTTGTTTTTAAAGTAGCACAATTATAATAATTTAATGAGCTCTAAAAATGTGACGCCCCCAAATTCCGCTTGGGATTAAATGCAATTGTGACATGTAGAATACGTGGGGCCACAACAACTGTGGAGTACGTATTATGTTTTATGTTACTTGAATACGTAGGGCCACAACAACTGTGGAGTACGTATTAACGCACGTTATTAATCAAGACAATTGAATAAGATTTCAAGTTTATGTTAAGTCCAGTTTCAGATCAAATACATGATAAGTCAAGTTTTAGATCAAGTCCATGTTATGTTATACTCACGTACATGTTATGTTCAAGTTTATGTTATTTTCAAGTTCTTATTTATGTTATGCAGGTTTACGTTCATGCTATATTTCAAGTCCATGTTATGTTTCATGTTCATGTTATGTTGTTTGTTCATGTTATGTTTTAAGCTTAAGTTCATGCCATTTTAAGTCAAGTTCAGTTCACGCTTAAGTTCTGGTTAAGTCATGCTATATGTCAAGTTATACTATGTTTATGTATGACTATAATTATGCATTTATGTTTTTACTGCCATGCATGCATTTTTAACCTGTGTGTGAGTTTTATGTTAACTTACTGAGATTTGTAATCAAATCTCACTGTGGTAGTCCCAACTACCATTCCCCCCGAATGGTAGATCTTGTTACAGGACCCAAAGGAGAATTGGAATCTGACCAACTGAATACGGTCGACTAGGCCACGGTGCGATGTTGATGATGGTATAGTATTTAACTTAGGTTAATACTTGTACTTTTGGAGTTGTATCTCAAGTATTCTTTTGATCACAACCATTTTAGACTAGTGTGGTGATCACGGCTTTTTAGTATGCCTTTATGTATGAAATATGTTTCAAGTATTTGGGATATTTTTGGTTTGGTGCATAGTTTTGCTAAAGAGAAAAATTATCCGCTGCGAATATTGCATAATGCTAGATGCATGTTAGGAACATTGCATCTTATCTGTCATGAACGGGGGCAGGTAACCTTGTGTTGCATGTCTCGACGCTTCAAATGTCCG
>QGSO01001045.1:0-14846 GCA_011037825.1 Carya cathayensis
AGGCAGTCCTTACTTTGAGAAGTGGGAAGGAAGTGTCCCGACCAGAAATGCCTATAAACACACAGGTAGCTGCTCCTACACCTGAAGATGTAACGGAACATGATGAAGTTGAGAAAGAACCAGTAATAGTGAGACCAGAGCTGAAGAAACCTGTGAGTATAGATGCTGAAACTAGTAAGGGATACCAACCTGTGGTTCCCTATCCTCAGAGATTGGCAGCTGGCCAAAAGAACAAGTATCACACGGAGATTCAAGAGATTTTCAAGCAAGTGAAAATCAATATTCCACTCTTGGATGCCATACAACAAGTGCCTTCATATGCAAAATTTTTGAAGGACTTGTGCACAGTGAAGAGGAAGCTGAATGTAAAGAAGAAAGCTTTCCTGACGGAGCAAGTTAGTGCATTGATATTGAGCGAGACTCCTCAGAAGTTTGGAGATCCCGGCTCTCCCAACATTTCCATTATGATCGGCGAATCACGCATAGGGAGAGCTTTACTTGATTTGTGGAGTAGTGTGAACCTGCTCCTGTTCTCAGTGTATGAACAGTTGGGATTGGGTGAGCTAAAAAAGACCTCCATCATGCTACAACTGGCTGACAGATCAGTTAAGGTACCAAGGGGTATTGTAGAGGACGTGTTGGTCCAGGTGGACAAATTCTACTACCCAGTGGATTTTGTAGTTCTTGATATGCAGCAGCCAGCCTCCACTATTTACCAAGCTCCTGTCATCCTTGGAAGACCATTTCTAGCTACATCAAACGCTTTGATTAATTGCAGAAGTGGAGTGTTGAAGCTTACCTTTGGGAACATGGCACTTGAGTTGAACGTTTTCAACGCTTGCAAGATGCCAACACATTTTGATTGACACAAGTGAATTGAATGCTGTGGAGAGTTTGACATCAACAGAGTCTATTTCTCAACCTCTCCATTCTCTGATGATGATTATATTTTTCAGACATCTGAATATTTACTTGATGAGAAAATTGATCATATCAATGAAAATGACTTTGAATTTCTTGATTATTTTGCAGATTCTTTACCACTTGAAGTACAATTTGCCGGAGCAAGATGGAAACCCCAGTTCGAAGCTTTACCACCACCAGACATGCTTAGATCTTCAGAGGAAGAAGTTCCCCGATTGGAACTAAAACCGCTTCCTCAAGATTTAAAGTATGCGTTCCTTGGACCTGAAGAAGGCACTTTTCCGGTGGTGATTTCCTCAAAACTAAATCAGAAGGAGGAAGCCAAATTGATTGAAATATTAAGAAAGCATCGAGGCGCAATTGGTTGGACAATAGCCGACATCAAAGGCATTGATGCCGCTATATGTACCCACAGAATTCATCTTGAAGACGATGCTAAACCAGTTCGTGATGCTCAACGTAGGCTCAATCCTACCATGAAGGAAGTTGTGAAAGAGGAAGTGCTTAAGCTACTCGCAGTGGGTATCATTTACCCCATCTCAGACAGTAAGTGGGTAAGTCCAACTCAAGTAGTACCAAAAAAATCTGGTTTAACTGTCATACAAAATGAGAAAAATGAGTTAATTCCAACTCGAATGGTTACTGGCTGGAGAATGTGCATTGATTATAGAAAACTTAATTCAGCCAGTAGGAAGGATCATTTTCCTTTACCATTTTTGGATCAAATTTTGGAAAGAGTGGCTGGAAATGCATATTATTGTTTCTTGGATGGCTATTCTGGTTATTATCAAATTGCTGTAGCGCCTGAGGATCAGGAGAAAACCACTTTCACCTGTCCTTTTGGCACTTTTGCTTTTACTAGAATGCCTTTTGGTTTGTGTAATGCTCCAGCTACTTTTCAGAGATGCATGATGAGTATTTTTTCTGACATGATTGATGATATTTGTGAAATATTCATGGATGATTTCTCTGTTTTTGGAAAAACTTTTGAAAGTTGTTTGCATAATTTGGCACGTATTCTCCAAAGATGTGAGGAAAAAAATCTTTTACTTAATTGGGAGAAGTGTCAATTCATGGTTACTCAGGGCATTGTTTTGGGACACATTGTTTCCTCTGAAGGTATAAAGGTCGACAAGGCAAAGATTGAATTAATATCTAAACTTCCTATTCCTAGGACGGTTAGGGATATTCGTTCTTTCCTTGGTCATGCTGGTTTTTATAGGCGGTTTATTCAAGGGTTTAGTTCTATTGCAAAACCTTTGTGCACTCTTTTACAAAATGACATTGAATTTGTTTGGACTGATGAGTGCCAAAAAGCTTTTGATACCCTTAAAAATTCGCTTACCACTGCTCCTATTGTGCGACCCCCGCAGTGGGACATTCCCTTTGAAATCATGACAGATGCAAGTGATTATGCCTTAGGAGCTGTTTTGGGTCAGCGTGTGGATAATAGACCATGTGTGATTTACTATGCTAGTAGAACCTTGAATGATGCCCAGAAAAATTATACCACTACTGAAAAAGAACTGCTTGCAGTGGTTTTTGCACTTGATAAATTCAGGGCTTATATTCTTGGTTCTCCTGTTACTATTTTCACTGACCACTCTGCTCTTAAGTATTTGTTGGCTAAAAAAGATGCAAAACCACGCTTGATTCGATGGATTCTATTACTTCAAGAGTTCAACATCAACATTAGGGACAAGAAAGGAGTTGAAAACGTGGTAGCTGACCACCTCTCTAGATTGTCATCTCCTTCTTCAAATGTCAGCCTCCCTCTTGATGATAGTTTTCCGGATGAGCACCTGTTTGTGGTAAATAAAGTTCCCTGGTATGCTGACATAGTCAATTATCTGGTGACTGAGCAAATGCCTTCTGAATGGTCAACCCAAGATAAGCGTCGGTTTCTATCTGAGGTAAAACATTTCTACTTTGATGACCCTTATCTTTTCAAATATTGTTCGGACCAATTGATTCGAAGATGCATTCCTGATGATGAGTTTTCTTCAGTATTGAGATTTTGTCATATGGGTGCATGTGGTGGTCATTTTTCAGCGAAGAAAACAGTGGCAAAAATTTTGCAAAGCGGTCTTTATTGGCCGTCTATGTTTAAGGATGCTTACAATTTTTGCAAAGCGTGTGTGTCTTGTCAAAAGTTAGGAGCTATTAGCAAAAGAAACATGATGCCCCTTTCCCCCATTCTTACTTTAGAAATCTTTGATTGTTGGGGAATAGACTTCATGGGACCTTTTCCGGTTTCCTTTGGAAACACATATATTTTATTGGCTGTGGACTATGTTTCAAAGTGGGTTGAGGCCATCGCTTGCAAAACCAATGACCATCATGTTGTATTAAAATTTTTACAATCTTTGTTTGCTCGATTTGGCATGCCCAAGGTTATCATTAGTGATGGGGGTTCTCATTTTTGCAATAAACCATTTTCTACACTTGTAAAAAAATATGGTATTACACATCGAGTTTCCACCCCCTATCACCAAACAAATGGGCAAGCTGAATTGGCAAATAGAGAAATAAAACTCATTCTGGAGAAAACGGTAAATCCTAATAGGAAAGATTGGTCGATTAAGCTTCTTGATGCTTTGTGGGCCTACAGGACAGCTTTTAAAACAAATCTAGGGATGTCTCCCTATCGATTAGTTTATGGTAAAGCTTGTCATTTACCTGTTGATATTCAGCATCGAGCTCTTTGGGCCATAAAACATGTTAACATGTCACTTGATGAAGCTTCAGGGTTGATCGGAATGCTTATGACAACGCGCAACTGGCAAAGGAACAGATGAAAATTCTGCATGATCAAAAAATTCATCCAAAGCATTTCACAATTGGCCAGGAAGTTCTCCTTTACAACTCTCGCTTGCATATTTTTCCTGGAAAGTTGAAATCCCGATGGAGTGGACCATACATTGTAAAGACTGTTCATCATCATGGCGCGGTAGACATTGTCAATCCGAAGAATGGTAATAGCTTCACTGTCAACGGACAACGTCTAAAGTAATTTCTGAAGGATTTTGATCCACATGAAGAGATCTTGCTTGTGCAAAATCTCAGGGAAGTGTTTTGATTTGTTTCTCATTCTTTACAGTTTTCTTTACTTGCATTTTCTTTTATTTGTTCTTTTGCATTTGATTTTATTTTTCTTGTTGATTGTTTGTTTTGTCTGCTTAGTTCTGTGCACTTTGTTTCTTTCGTTCGATTCATTGAGGACTATGTCTCTCACTAGTTGGGGGTAGCATTGTGCACAGTCTTTAAAAAAAAAAAAAAAAAAAAACTTGATTCCCTCTGATACATTTATGATTGAGCATCTTGGTGGAGTAGTTGAGCGGTATCATTTCTGAAGATTTATTTTCAAGCTTAAACATAGAAGATGATTTTTGATGCATCATATTTTGTTGATATGTGGCTTAAAACACCGAGATGTTATAGTTATTGAGATGAAACTTGATAAGATTTCTGTAGAACAAAAGGCAAAGTTTGAAGGACATTTTGCATATGCTTACGCTTGTAGTGTTCCTTAAATACCATTCATTGATTTAACACTGGAGAAGTAAACTGCAGGACTATCGAGCCATGCCAAAAAGAAAAGAAAAGAAAAAAGATGTGAAAAAAAAAAAGAAGAAGAAGAAGAAATAAAGGCGGCTTAGCAAACTTTCCTAAGTAAAAAGGGCTAGAAACAGTTATCCAAGACTTTGGGGGTTGAGTGTCCAACCTTTAAAAACAGAGCTGGCGTGAAAACTGCTAGTTCCTTGGGCTCTGAGGTAGTTAGAATCAGCAATGATTAATCTTAAGGTTGAAAATCCTATGACAAATCATGGCTAGTAATGAGGAACACACAATCAGTTTAGCTCCACACACACATTTGAGTCCTGATATATTTGCCTTAATTCTATGTGAAAGATTGTTGAAGATAGTCTTGGTGGGTATAACCCTTGGGGGTTGAGTAGTAACGTGTCACTTTTGTGAGAATTCAGAATTGAGTTTGATTGTTTTTGTTTGAATTTCGATCTTTATGCAATATTCATCTCAATTAATTTTCACTATTTTGCTCAAGGATTAGCAAAAAGCTAGTTAGGGGGTGTGATTGAGCTGAGATATTGCATATTTAAGCTATTTAAAACCAATGTATTTTAAATTCTTCATGACATTACTATTGGTTTTAGATGGAAAAATGATTAATAAGCATAAATATGAGTTGTGATTTTTAATTGATTGATATTATGTTTATGCTTAATTTTATAACTATGATATAATTGGGCAATATCTCTTCATATATATAACATATTTATGATATTTATTTTTTTCATTTCAATTTATGTTTGAGTGTTATTTTTATCTACTTATTTTCAGTTTAAATAAAATTCACATAGAATCTAAGACAAGATAATTTTTCGGTGATTGTTTATAGATGCACACAAACATTAGTGGAAACACACAAAACATGATTAAAGGAGGAGAGCCGTGCATTGACTTGTAGAGAGTGACAAAAATTGGTGGTAATTCAAAGCCAAGGGAATCAGCTGGATTAATCTAATTGGCTGGTTCTACTCTTTCATGTTGGAGTAGAGACGTGAGGAAATTGAAATGGAAGGAGAAGTGTCATGCTTGAATTTTCAACCAAGGGAAATGTGCTGCTCTTTCTCCACCGAATTGCTCCATCAATTGATCACCAAAAAGTCATAAAATTCTGCTTCTATCTCCACCGAATGTGTGCTGCTGTCTACACCAATTTCTTTCCACAATTTGATCATTGAAAAAGTCAAGAAAATTAGGCTACTGTCTCCATGAAATCCAGCTGCTCTTTCCACCGAAAATTCTGCATCAATTGATCATTGAAAAAGTCATCCAACATGTGTTGCTTTTCCACCGAATGAAGGCTGCTCTTTCCACCGAAATTCAGATGCTTCTCCACCAAAAATTCTGCATCAATTGATCATTGAAAAAGTCATCCAACATGTGCTGCTTTTCCACCGAACATGTGCTGCTATTTTTCCACCAAATTGGACATTCAAGAAGTGGTAGATNACGGAGACCGACCGCCGGACGCCGGAACCGGCCGAAACCGGCGAAGAACCGGTCGGCCGGCGGTAGAAAATGATCAAAACCGAAGTCGGTCGGCTCGGTCCCGGTTCAACCTCACAGAAAACCGGAAAACCGACCGACCGGTTATATATAAATATATTATATATATATTCATTTATATGAAACGGCATCGTTTTGTTTAAATGGAATAACAAAAAAATTTAACGTCACGACGCCGTTTGGTCTAAACCAAACGGCGTCGTTTTATGGGGAACGGGTTAGGGTTTTTGGCCCTTTCCCAGTTCCCCCCTCCCCCTCTTTTCCCTCATTCGGCCGCCCCCCCATTCTCTCTCTCTCTCTCTCTCTCTCTCTCTCTCCCTCTCCGAGTCTCTCACTCCGCGACTCTCTCCGTTCAACGGCGCCGCAGACGAGGTTCGGTGACTCCCTCCGCCTCCCTCCGGCCACGGTGAGTATATTACTATCCTTTTTTTTTATATATTATATATATATATATATATTATATATATATAATCATAATCCCCAAATTATGATTACTTCTCAAAATTATTAGTTTTTGACAATTTTGATGATCATAATCCCGAATTTTGACAATTAGAAGTTGCTGATTGATTATGTTATGATTTTGGATGAACACGCATGCAATCTGTCATCATTTTTGAGAGTTAATCTTATGGCATTAAATTATTAATGAATGCAAGGTTTAAACTTTAAACAGATTAGACCTCCTTTATTTTTATTTTTAATTTTTTAAAAAATGTAAATTTGAGAGTCAACCGTTTATGTGTTAGCCTGTTAGGATAAGACAAATGTTTTTAATATTGTCGTTCTTCAAAGAATAATAAGATGGCAGTGAAGGATAGCATCAAAACTCTCAAAATATCAGTGATCAAGTTGCCATTGAATTGATAGCATAAAACATATATTGAAGATTCAATTGGATTGTTCTGATCTTCAATAACAATTATTAAATTTTTGAAGATCATGGTTTTGTATATGCACTATTAAAGAGCATAATATCAAATTTGAAAGGAATTAGAGAAGTTCTTGATTTCAAAATTTTGCAGCAGTAAAGCAAGAACTTTTGTAGTAGCATTGGAGTGGAGGTGTAATTTATATTCTTTATTTTCCTTTTATTCTTGGTACATGCAAAGCACTTTTCCTTCTAATTTATATGCAAAATTAAATGAGTTTAATTTTTTAGCACAGTTGACGTGAAATATCAGTACCTGTAATTTGTGATGTTTGCCATGTTGCATTTATATAATTTAGCATTTATATAATTTAGACTTGTAATTTAGTGTTGCATTTAAATATAACATTTATATTTTGTTTTATAATTTAGATGGATTCTTCTTCGTCTCCGATTGATGTTGATACAAATGAACCTCAACCAACAATTAATTTGGTTGAAGATGTGAGAGAGACCCAAATACCTGAACCCCCTAGTGCCCCTACTAGTAGTACTTGTCCATTACCTAGGAAACGGAAAGGGACGGACAAGTCGATTGTATGGGATCATTTTACGAAGGTGGATGGTTGTCCTGTAGATGATCCGAAGGCTAAATGTAATTATTGTGGCAAGATGTACGCTTGTTACTCAAAGAGGAACGGAACTTCAACGATGCAAAATCATTTGCCTTTGTGTCGTAAAAATCCTCATAAACGTGGACCTTTGGATAGGTATCAACAAACATTAACAGGTGANCAAATTTAATGACAACCATCAATACGCTTAGACTTGTGATGTTTGCCATGTTGCATTTATATAATTTAGCATTTATATAATTTAGACTTGTAATTTAGTGTTGCATTTAAATATAACATTTATATTTTGTTTTATAATTTAGATGGATTCTTCTTCGTCTCCGATTGATGTTAATACAAATGAACCTCAACCAACAATTAATTTGGTTGAAGATGTGAGAGAGACCCAAATACCTGAACCCCCTAGTGCCCCTACTAGTAGTACTTGTCCATTACCTAGGAAACAGAAAGGGACGGACAAGTCGATTGTATGGGATCATTTTACGAAGGTGGATGGTTGTCCTGTAGATGATCCGAAGGCTAAATGTAATTATTGTGGCAAGATGTACACTTGTCACTCAAAGAGGAACGGAACTTCAACGATGCAAAATCATTTGCCTTCGTGTCGTAAAAATCCTCATAAACGTGGACCTTTGGATAGGTATCAAAAAACATTAACAGGTGAGGCATCACCTGAGGAGGGGGTTGGAGAGAGTGATGGTAGTACATTAAGGACTCTTTTAACCCACAAATTTAATGAAGAGATTGCGAGGTTGGCTATTGCAGAAATGGTAATTATTGATGAGATGCCATTTAGGGTTGTTGAAGGACAGGGATTTAGAAAATTTGCTTGGTCTCTTGAACCCCGGTTTAAAGTTCCATGTCGTGTCACAGTTGCAAGAGATTGCATGAAGTTGTATGAAATAGAAAAGGGGAAACTTAAAAAAGTGTTTAAAGATGGTGGCATGAGGATTTTCTTGACGACAGATACATGGACATCAATACAAAATTTGAATTACATGTGTTTAACTGCACATTTCATTGATAAGAATTGGAAATTGCAGAAAAAAATAATTAATTTTTGTTTAATCCCTAATCATCGAGGGGATACCATTGGAAGATATGTTGAGTCGTGCTTGCTTGATTGGGGGATTGATAGAATATTTACTGTAACTGTTGATAATGCAAGTTCGAATGATACTGCAATTTCCTATTTGAAACGGTTTTTGACTGGGAATGTGTTGGGGGGCAAGTATATGCACATGAGATGTTGTGCTCATATATTGAATCTTATTGTGAGTGAAGGTTTGAAGGAGTGCAATGATGCCATTACAATGGTTACAAATGCAGTTAGATATGTGCGTTCATCCCCCGCAAGATTAGAGAAGTTTAAGAGATGTGCAGAAAAAGAAAAAATTGATTGTAAAAAAATGTTATGTCTTGATGTACAGACACGATGGAACTCAACCTATTTGATGTTGGAGGCGGCTGAGAAGTTTGAGAAGGCTTTCAGGCGGATAGAGAGTGAGGATTATAATTTCCTCTCTTACTTTGATGATGGGCACATGGGACCTCCTAAAACTGCGGAGTGGGAGACAGTGCGGGTGTTTGTCAAGTTTTTGGAGATGTTTTATGAAGCCACTACTAGATTTTCTGGATCTTTATATGTGACAGCCAACACCAGTTTTTTAGAGATTTGTGATCTCCAAAATGAATTGATTATGCTGAGTGAGAGTACTAATACTTGTTTGAGGAGTATGGCCATAAACATGAGAACCAAATATGATAAGTATTGGGGGTCATTAGATAGAATGAACTTGCTCATGTTAATTGCTGTTGTACTTGATCCACGAAGCAAGTTGGGACTTCTTACTTTTGAATTGCAGAAAATTCATGATGAGTTTCGTGCTGAGGAGTTGGTTTCGAATGTGAGGCAGGTATTAGTAGATTTGTATGCAGAGTATAATGCTACATTCGGTTCCACCACGAGTATCCCAGTTTCTCAACCCCTTCCAACATCTAGATCCATGAATGAAGGTGATGGCAAACGTGAGACCAAATGGTTCCGGGCGTGGTATAGGGCATCTTCTGCAACCGGATCTAGTATTACCAAAACTGAAGTGGATCGATATTTATCAGATGGTTGTGAGGCACTCAGCGAATCGTTTGACTTGTTGACTTGGTGGAAAATAAATGAGCCTAACTATCCTATACTTGCGAGGATTGCACAAGACTTATTGGCCATGCCTGTTTCCACAGTTGCGTCTGAGTCAGCATTTAGTACGGGAGGTCGTGTGCTTGATCCTTTTCGGAGTTCGTTGGCTCCGAGAACTATAGAGGCACTTATTTGCACTCAAAATTGGTTAAGGCATCCGTCAACACCCATTGATATCCGAGAGCCTATGGATAATGTGGAGAGCTTTGTAGTAGAATCGGGTAATATTTTCTTTGTTTTCATTGTAATTTAATTTTGCATATTTTTTCATAATATGAATTCACTAACATTTGATATTTTATTCTTATTGATTCTTATAGAGTTGACTGCACAATCGAACGTGACAAGTATTGATGAATGAAGATTAAAGGCTTGAAGCATTAATGAGTGAAGATGAAGATCAATATTCTTAATTTTTGGCATTGTTGCTATGTTTAAGTCTTTAAGACAATTTGTTTTTATTTATTTATGTTTTTTTTTTCTTGCATTTTGCTATGCTTAAGACAACTTGAATTGTTTTCCAAATTTGTAATATGTAATACTAAATATCTAGTGAAGTTATTTTTATTTATTTTTAATTATGTAGTAAGTAATATATTAATTAGTTAGTTAATAATTAATATGATGAATGCTTTAGTTATTTATTACTTTTATTTATTTTTAATATGAGTGATGAATTTACAACATCTTGTATGATGAATTGGATTATTTTATTTATATTTATAAAATAAAATTAAAAAAAGCCCAAAAACCTAATGGATAAAAGGTCCAAAATAGGGCCCAAAACAGGGCCCAAACCGAATCCAAAAATCGGAACCGACCGGCAAAGAAACCGGCCGGTTTTCTCCCCCCAACTCGGTTGGTTCCGGCCGGTTTGCACTAATATATATAGTATGCCGGTCGGTTTTCACCCCTACATACAACTCACGGTTGCAGACAAATAAAGCAGAAACACAGCTGGAAATCAAACCGAACATGCAGAAATTGAAGCACTCGGACAACACCAATTTCTTGAAACAAATTGCACCAAAAAGTCTTGAAATTAGGCTGCTGTCCCTCCACCGAAATTCTGCACAAGATGAGCAACAAAAAGTCATGAAAATTAGGCTACTGTCTCCATGAAATCCAGCTGCTCTTTCCACCGAAAATTCTGCATCAATTGATCATTGAAAAAGTCATCCAACATGTGTTGCTTTTCCACCGAATGAAGGCTGCTCTTTCCACCGAAATTCAGATGCTTCTCCACCAAAAATTCTGCATCAATTGATCATTGAAAAAGTCATCCAACATGTGCTGCTTTCCACCGAAATTCAGATGCTTCTCCACCGAAAATTATGCATCAATTGATCATTGAAAAAGTCATCCAACATGTGCTGTTTTTCCACCGAACATGTGCTGCTATTTTTCCACCAAATTGGACATTCAAGAAGTGGTAGATGGGTTCTTTAAATAGGGGTTGGACGTGTGGAGTAAAAAAAAAAAAGAAAAACTTTTGATGCTTTGTTTTAGTGTTGTTCTTATGTTGCTTAGCATATTTTTTTTTTAATTAAGTTGTTGCTACTTTAAATGAAGTTTCGGTCAAGTGGTAATTTAATTGTTGCTAAGTTGATTTTTAAGTTGGTTAGTAGGTAGGGATGTGTGAATGAAATAAAGATGGAGTTGTGTTGAAATGCAAAATTCAAGTCTTAGTATTCGGAATTTTTTTTTCTTTTGCTTGCAATGTTATGTTGTTTTAGAGTTTTTATTAATTGTGCTAAGAATTACTCTAGAATTTTATTTCATTATTTGTAACACTTTAAACTCTTGCAAGTGTGTTAGTTAATTTCAAGAAGTAAAAGAGTTGTTCTAGAGTTTTCATTAAAGGTTTGGAGATTAATTTTCAAGAATGTTACATAAGAAGTTGGTTCTTTTTGTTTTGAATTTCAATTGAATGGTGAAGGGGAATTTTCCACCATACTTTTCGTTCTCTATATTTTTAATTTCAGTTTAAAGTTTATAGAATACTTTTGAGATTTTTTTAGCTTAGAAGTCTGGGCAATTTAATTTCTGTTTACTTATTACGTGTTATTTATTTCTTTTCGCATTTCTTTAATCTTTCTTGTCTTTGAGTATTTTCAATTTTCAGTTTGTATTTTATTAATTATTTTCTAATCTAGTTTAATTCTTAATTTAGTTTTATTAATTTCTGAATTTAATCTTTTAGTCATTTACATTTCAAATCCGACAATCAAAAATCTAAAAACATGAATCTAGTCCATGACTAGTAAAATTTCCATCCATTGCACATACCATTTATTTTTTTTTCTTTGTGATGTTTTTCACAATTTTTCAACGAGTTTAAATTTTGAGTAAACTTTCCCTGAGGAGACGATCTAGGAATTTATTCCTTATTATTACACGACATCCTCCTGCACTTGGGATAGCATTAGTGCTACTCATTTTTTGAGTGAGTCAAGTTTTTGGCGCCGTTGCCGGGGAAATTAATTTTACTTGAACTTAAACTCGTTATTTTTTTTTTTATGCTTCTCTAAACTGATGTTTCATGTCATGGGTAAGAGACAGTTCAAATAGGTTGCTTAGAGTCACATCGAGTGTTGAAGTAGTATACACAGCTTGGAGATAGATAGTTCGCCTGTCTTTTCTTTAAGTGAGTCAGGTGGCGAAATTGAAATTGAATCAGAAAACATGGCTGCACCTGCACCACGCACTCTTAAGGACTATTTGCAACCCATTCGTACCACTACACCTTCATGCATTGTTTTACCAGAAAATGCACCCAATTTCTCTATTAAGCATGGCATGATGTCAGTGATACCTCAGTTCCACGGGATGGATTCTGAGAGTCCCTACCAACACTTGACAGATTTTGAGTTGGCTTGCGCCACATTTATCACTAGGGCTATTACTGATGAGTTCATTAGACTTCGTTTATTTCCTTTCTCTTTAAAGGATAAAGCGAAGATTTGGTTTAACTCTTTAAGACCCAACTCTATTTCTAGTTGGTCTGATATGCAGCGTAAATTCTTACAAAAATTTTTTCCCTTTCAGAGAATGTGACGCCCCCAAATTCCGCTTGGGATTGAACGGACATTTGAAGCGTCGAGACATGCAACACAAGGTTACCTGCCCCCGTTCATGATAGATAAGATGCAATGTTCCTAACATGCATCTAGCATTATGCAATATTCGCAGCGGATAATTTTTCTCTTTAGCAAAACTATGCACCAAACCAAAAATATCCCAAATACTTGAAACATATTTCATACATAAAGGCATACTAAAAAGCCGTGATCACCACACTAGTCTAAAATGGTTGTGATCAAAAGAATACTTGAGATACAACTCCAAAAGTACAAGTATTAACCTAAGTTAAATACTATACCATCATCAACATGCACCGTGGCCTAGTCGACCGTATTCAGTTGGTCAGATTCCAATTCTCCTTTGGGTCCTGTAACAAGATCTACCATTCGGGGGAATGGTAGTTGGGACTACCACAGTGAGATTTGATTACAAATCTCAGTAAGTTAACATAAAACTCACACACAGGTTAAAAATGCATGCATGGCAGTAAAAGCATAAATGCATAATTATAGTCATACATAAACATAGTATAACTTGACATATAGCATGACTTAACCAGAACTTAAGCGTGAACTGAACTTGACTTAACATGGCATGAACTTAAGTTAAAACATAACATGAACAAACAACATAACATGAACATGAAACATAACATGGACTTGAAATATAGCATGAACGTAAACCTGCATAACATAAATAAGAACTTGAAAATAACATAAACTTGAACATAACATGTACGTGAGTATAACATAACATGGACTTGATCTAAAACTTGACTTATCATGTATTTGATCTGAAACTGGACTTAACATAAACTTGAAATCTTATTCAATTGTCTTGATTAATAACGTGCGTTAATACGTACTCCACAGTTGTTGTGGCCCTACGTATTCAAGTAACATAAAACATAATACGTACTCCACAGTTGTTGTGGCCCCACGTATTCTACATGTCACAATTGCTGTGTCTCATGTAGTGTATGCTCCACAGTTGTTGTGGCCCCATACTTCATGCTCCACAGTTGTTGTGGCCCCATGAATACACATAACATAAAATATAATACGTACTCCACAGTTGTTGTGGCCCCACGTATTCTACATGTCACAATTGCTGTGTCTCATGTAGTGTATGCTCCACAGTTGTTGTGGCCCCATACTTCATGTAACATAAAATATAATACGTACTCCACAGTTGTTGTGGCCCCACGCATTATAAGTAACATAAATATAATACGTACTCCCACGCATTATAAGTAACATAAATATAATACGTACTCCACAGTTGTTGTGGCCCCACGCATTATAAGTAACATAAATATAATACGTACTCCACAGTTGTTGTGGCCCCACGCATTATAAGTAACATAAAATATAATACGTACTCCACAGTTGTTGTGGCCCCACGCATTATAAGTAACATAAAATATAATACGTACTCCACAGTTGTTGTGGCCCCACGCATTATAAGTAACATAAAATATAATACGTACTCCACAGTTGTTGTGGCCCCACGCATTATAAGTAACATAAAATATAATACGTACTCCACAGTTGTTGTGGCCCCACGCATTATAAGTAACATAAATATAATACGTACTCCACAGTTGTTGTGGCCCCACGCATTATAATAACATAAATATAATACGTACTCCACAGTTGTTGTGGCCCCACGCATTATCATACATAACATAAATATAATACGTACTCCACAGTTGTTGTGGCCCCACGCATTATAAGTAACATAAATATAATACGTACTCCACAGTTGTTGTGGCCCCACGCATTATAAGTAACATAAAATATAATACGTACTCCACAGTTGTTGTGGCCCCACGCATTATCAAAAACATAGATATAATCACTAATTACCATTATAAATAACGATAATTATCTACCCACAGTTGTTGTGGCCCCACGCATTATAAGTAACATAAATATAATACGTACTCCACAGTTGTTGTGGCCCCACGCATTATAAGTAACATAAATATAATACGTACTCCACAGTTGTTGTGGCCCCACGCATTATAAGTAACATAAAATAT
>QGSO01001045.1:20045-43421 GCA_011037825.1 Carya cathayensis
ATTTTTTTCTTAAATAAAATACAAACGGTTCAAAGGCACATAATAAAATATTACATGATATAAATATTGTTTTAAAACTAAGTACAAAGCATAACTTCAAATCAGAACTCCGGCGGAGCCGTATCCTCGGGCTCAGCCTCCTCCTCCTCCTCGAACGCTGCATCAAAATCTACGGTACCAAAAATGGTGCCGCAGGTAAGTAAAATCCAAACACCACTAGATAAAAGCATATTAAACTCAAACAACAAGTATGAATGAATGTCAATGCTCCAAAACTCATAAATCATATTTTCCACGCACGCCAAAAACCCATTTGGCTTAAAAACATAACCTTAAAAACCAAGCCTCGCCATTATCCCAGATAATGGCCCAAACCACCATTTTCCCCGAAAATGGATCACAAGACCCATCCCATTTTCCCAGAAAATGGCCCATATCCGAAAACCATGAAAACCAACCAATTATGCATGCACCATGATCTCCCCTAGGGATCATCCGCACACTCTGGCTCTGTGCCACACCGCAGGTAACGTCTACGCGTGTGACACCTACACGAGCGATGCCCAGACTCGCGCCTCCAACTCGCGCGTACCTGGCCAGGCCATCCTCTAGTCCCCGCCACTAAAAGGACCACGGAGTCGACACGACAGCGTTACCGTATCGTGCGATCCGGTCGTCGCCCGGCGACAACCCAGGGGATGTCACTCAGTATTATCCACTCCCGAGTGACCAGAGGAGCTCCACCGAGATAATAACCCATCCCGGCTTGGGCTCGTGATACGCACACTCCCAAAAATCATTTACGCCAATAAAACATGATTTTTCCAATAAAATAAAATACAAGTGCATGCATCATGTAAATGCCAATTTCAATGCTCGACAAATAAATTCAACCATAGCACAACAAAACAAGCAACTCCGTCCTCCATCCATCCGACCCCCGAACTCCTCGGACTCAGTCCGGAATCAGCGAACCAACCAAATAATTATTGAAAGAGTAAAATACATTTAAATCTAAAAGTAGCGTTTGGAAAATACTTACAGCGCTATATAGGATTTTTAGAAGGTTCGGCGCGAAGCGAACGGCGATGCGAAAGCAACGTAACAGTGCAAATGCACTGTTCCCGTGGGTCGCAAAATACCCACTTTTGACCGGGGACAAACCAAGACACCAAATTGATAGGGAATGGTCTAGAGATGTTTATGAAGCTAGTGGAAGTGAGTTTTGGCCGTGGGTGGCGGCGAAAACGCCGGTAGGGGCGGAAAAAGGGCAAATCGGAGTTGAGCTCGTGGGAGCCGCTCCGGTGACCGTTTGAGGCCGGGGATGGGTGGGTTAGGTCGGTAAGGAGTAGGGGAAGAAGTGGTGAAGAGGTGGTGGCCGGAGGTGGAGCGACGGCGGCGGATCGGGCCTCAAGCCGTGCGGCTTGTTGGGCTTTTTCCGGCCAAACGGCCGGCCGGTTGGGGCTGGGAGTTGGAGGGGATGATCACCGGCCGGAGGGGAGTCGACCGGTGGGTGTGGCGTCAGGCACGACGCCGGCGAACGGCGGGGCTGGGCTGGAGGCCGGCGGACGCGTGGGTGAGGAGAGAGAGAGAAAGAGAGGAACGCGGGGAGAGAGAGAGAAAACCGAACGGGAGAGGGAAAAAAGGAAAAAGAAAAAAGAAAAAAGGGAAAAAGAAAAAGAAGAGGAAAAGAAAAGAAAAAAGAAAAAGATGAAGGAAATTAATGAGGTCCAGTCCTCACGTCGGAAGTCCAAAGACTGATTAGCCAAAAACGGTAAAAAACATAAAACGATTAAAATAAATTAACACTACATCAAATAAATAAATAAACACCAATAAAATATTTTAAACACATCAATAAGCTAAAATAAAATAAATAACTAGTAAAAACCAATTATTTAAATTTTTAAAACCAAAAACAAGCCAAAATAAATTAAATCACAATTTAAATTCAACAGCCAATAAAATCTATTTAAAACTCGATAATTTAAAATAAAAGCACTATAAAATATTTAATTAAATTAAAATATTCTTTCAGTGAAAATACACATAAAAGCGGGTCATCACAATATGCATTGTCATTAATTTTCTCAAGAATTTGGAATGATCCATCTCCTCGAGGATGCAACTTAGTTCGTCTACGGGCTGGGAATCTTTCTTTGCGCATGTGAACCCAAACCCAATCTCCTGGTTCAAAGATGACACGCCTTCGCCCTTTATTGACTTGGGAAGCAACCCTTTCATTCTTTTGGGCGGAGTTGGTGAAGTCGTACCCTTTCATGAAGTGACTTCACCAACTCCGCCTATTAAATTCTTATGAACAACGGTGCGTAAAAGCTGAGTTAAAGTCCTATTAACTACTTCCAAGTGTATACTAGGTGTGGAATTTATATTTTCTTTCTTTTGTTTTGTCATTGTGAAAAAAAAAAGAAAAAGAAAAAAAAAAGAAAAAAAAGAAGTTTGGTAGAAATGAAAAAAATACCAAATTGGCATGTGTTTGGCCATCATATTGTTGAAAAAAAAAAAAGAGAGAAGAGGAAGAAGAAGGAAAAGCATTATTATTTGATGATCTGAAAAGTTGGAGAGTACATCAAGTGAGAAGTGTGGTCTATTGAGTATTTAATAAAATTCCCCTTGTATGTACTTGGAAGTTTTTGAATCCTTTTTCATCCCTTTTTTTTTTCATATAGCCCCGAACCCAAGCCACGTTACAACCCTTTGTGTTGACCGTTCTGATCCTAAGTAAGCTTTTGGAAAGAGTGGTGGAAGTCTCATTTGTAAGTGTTTCTATCATAAGATCAATGTTTGCTTGTTGCTTGTACATAATTGCCTCATTTCCCATGAGAGTGTGTGTACACCCATTGTCAACTCCATAGAGAGAGCCCTTACACGAAACACTATATACCCGTGAGTTATGGAGTTGAACCTTTTGCTTGAGACGTTCTTGATGTTGCATGTGTCAAAGTTAGTGGTAAGATGGTTATGGCTTGGAGAACACACACACACTCAGTGGATTGCTATAGGTGGATTGATCTTGTTGGGTTATTGGATTCCTTAGATTATTTTGATATGGGAATCTGGAAAGTGTGACTTGATAGCCATTATGTGTGATTTTCTTTGGTCTCTCTCGTTGTTTTGACATGAAAATTGCTAGGGACTAGCAATGAGTAAGTTGGGGGGTGTGATGAGTTTGCGAAAGTGCACTCTAAATACCCTATTATTAGATTAAAATACTAAAATGTGAATAGAAATCATAGGAATTAATGTGTATTCTTGAATTAAGTTTCTATTTACATTTGGATACTCCTAAGCATTTTTTTATGTTTAATTTCAGAGTTTATAAAAGATCAAGTCAAGCCCAGTCATATTAAAAGGAGGAATTTCATGGGGTTTGAGAGCAATTTGGAAGAAAAGAAAAAGAAATCACAAAAGGAAACCACAAGAAATCCAGATCCGAAATTCGCTAGGAGACAGTTTGGATATACTTTAGTATTTTGACCGTAACTTTTCATTCAAATATCGGATTGATGTGATTCTTGATGAGTTTAGAAAGCTATCTTAAAGGGCTATAAAGTTTCCTCTAATAAGGATTTCCAAATTCGAACTCCTGGAGCATGTACGTGGCTGCCAAGATAAGTCCTAAAATTTAGGCGATTTTTTTATGCGGAAATTAAGATGACATTAGGGTTTCTTTCCTACCCTATATAAGGATATCATTAGCACGAAATAAAGGGGAGGAGGAGGCATAAGAAGCAGATCTGAAGAGAGGAGAAAATCACTTCCATGGCCACCGTTCGCTTCAGTTTTCTCTGGAGATTTTTGTTGTCCAGTATATTTATGGGTAACTAAATTCTCAAGTAGGGCTAGGGATGAACTTGCACATTAGATGGTATTTTTAATTTATTTTTAATTTATGTATTTGATCTTCAATTACTAAAACTCTTTTGTTTTATCATTCTCAATTCATCGTTGTTGTTTTATTCTCCGAATAATCGTAGAATTTATTCTATTTATGGATTCAGTCATGCTTTTTCTATTGAATGGATTGGTTCTTTGATTATGTTTGGATCAATTATTTATCTATATTGATTTAGTTCTTTGGTGCAATATCGCTCCTTGAGTATATTGTCGTCGTTGGATTTTCTCAATAGGGATAGTAATTTATGTATTTTAAAAGTGATGAATGATTTTTCAAAAGGTTACATTTGGTTTAATTTTGGTTTATAAATCTATACCTTCCGATTGGGAATTTGGAGAATTGAATTCCTAATTGAGTTATCCAATGAATTAAGAATAATTAAAATACCGGATTTGTGCAAGGGATTCCCAACGCTCTACTGTTTGTCAAATTTGAGTATTTTTTCAGTTAAGCACTTTGATTCACTTTAATTTGCAATTATAATTAATCTTTGTTCTCCATTACTTATTTAATATTTTCCTTTAGTTTCTTTATTCCTTCTACTATTCTTTTAATTTGTCTCCCTGTGGAATCGACACCCCAAAGCTGTGCTACAACTACCGCGTTATTCTTTGGGCATAACCAACACACACAAATGCCTTCGCTCGAGTGAAGTCAAGCAGAGTTGAACGTTCGATGTTCGCTCGACACTCCGCTCGAGCGGAGTTAGGCAGAGTTGAACGCTCGATGTTCGCTCGACACTTCGCTTGAGTGGATATCTTATTTTACAGATCTAGGGTTTATTCCGCCATTAGGGTATATATATGATTTTTTACATTTTATGGCCGACTTTTGACCTGGAAATCATTGTGGGGATTACAAGCAACACTTAGAATTTATTTCTTCTTTGAATTTTACTCAGATCCGGAGAGGGGGGATTCACACAAGCGATCATTCATGCAGCAACACGAATTCTTTGGAAGCATTCACTCACACTGCAGTAGATTGAAGAGCTCCTTGAGGGGTCCAATTGCTACTGCAGCCCAGCCTCCTCCACCGCTTCAACTTTTCATCTCAATTCAATTGACTTGATCTTTTCATTTCCTACTTGTTATTTCATTTCAGTTGTAAGTTTCTAGATTATTTTGGAGATTTTTGAATTAGAAGTTTGAGTAATTTATTTGTTATTTATTTAGTTCATGTTATTTATTTTTCTCGTTTTGTTAAACTTTCATTTTAATAGTGATTACAATTGCTATGGTTTAATTTTGAGAATTTGTGATTTGAATACAATAATGAACCCTAGAACATTGATTTTGAGGCTTTTCAATTTTCAGTGCATGTTTTGTCAATTACTTTCTAATCTAGTTTAATTCTTAACTAATAACATCTAGCAATACGTGACAGAATAGATAGTGTAACAGATAAATATTCGTGACAGAATAAATCATGTATAACAGATAAACATGTAATGACGTGGCATGGCATGGCATATATCATAACATACATATATAAATTATAATTCCCTTACCTATCATACATACATAGTAAACTAATAGTAAGTTAGAAGCTAACTTACCTCGATCGTCGCATTCTACGAGAATAAAGCGCGAAATATGAGGAACCATAAGAAGGTATTCTAATAGTTAGAAATTTAATTACTAACAATTAGAAACATGAAAAAAAGCTAACTTAGAGTAAAATTACCATTTTACCCTCTACATGTGAGAAAATGACCATTTTACCCCTAACTTAAGGATTTCACATCCTAATTCCAAAAATTTCTAAAATTTGCATTCCTCATTTAAGTTTTTTCCTAAACTCACATATCAACTCAGAAAAATATAAAACAAATCACAATTATGGAAAATACACTATAGCTGAAACATCCATAGGCCGTTTCTCTTGATTTTTGTTGCAATTCCTTCCAACTTCAAAACTCATGCTTAAACCAAAATTTTGCAACAAGGATCTTCCTATCCAAAGTTTAAAACCATATTCAAAACATCCATTTATTAAAAGCTAATAACCAACACCAAACTTGTTTTTGTAAAAAGATCCAAACACTTGAATTACAAGCTTTGACCCTAAATCAAAACATCTCCAAGAATTCCAAAAAATCAAATCTTACTTTTAACATATTCATAACATCATCCTAAGATCAGCCATGCTTTAAATCATCAAACTAAAGTCACAAAAAATCAAAAAATAACACTTGGAGTTTTTGGTTTTACACTTAGTCCAAAAACAGAAACTTATTCATCAACTAGCTTTGATAAATCTCTTAATCAATGGCTTAAGAAGGTGAGATCTTCGAAATAAAGCATCACATGGTTTAACAATGTGTCTTAAATAGGATCCCACCATAAAACTTAAAATCACATGGCTAACAATCAATAAAACATGGATCTAATCCAAAAACATCAAATCTTAGGTCTAACCAAAATCCTCTTGCATAGAAAAATCATATCTTTTGAAACTAATACTAAATATCTTCAAAATAACATCCTAACACGAAACTAAGAGACTTAGGATCATTATATAAAAATATCAAAGCCTTTAGAGTAAGATCAAACCTCAAAATATTCAAACTTTCTCCAAATAAAAATTGTTTTGCCACTCCGAGTTTTCAAGTTTCTAGATCTAAGAAAATCTATCATCAAAAGCTTTATTAATGCAACAAAACCTCAATGAAAACTCTTAAAAACATGCTAAAAACACTCTATAAAATTTTCGGACCAAGATATGTCCATTAGTTTGGTCAAAAACTCCAAAACATAACATACTCTCCAGATTCACGCCCAGAATGATCTTTCCATGGTTAAAAATACTTTTGACCGACCAAATGACCATGGAATGATACAAATAATATATCTACGGAAACTATACTAAAAGAGAACAACTTTTATAAAGGAGTCATCTTGTGAAAATACTTACAAAGGGTCACAAATCTCCATGCAAAAAGACACAAAAATTTGCCCTAAAGAGCTCTTTTGGGTTTCTCTCTAAGAACATGGTGAAAAAGTGATTAAAGGGAAAGAAGTGTGTCTTGAACGACTCTATAGTTTTGGAGGGGGAAGATAGGCACTTGAATGACCATTGATTGGAGGTAGCTATGTGACATAAAGTGGAGAATAGAGAGGGGAAATGACTGCCTGCAGAAGCTGTGAGGTATGGAGGTTGATGGGGTGGGTTTCTCCATCTCTTCAAGGCACTATTTGGTAGAGCCAAGGGCAGTGGATGGTCTGCCATGTGGGGGAAGAAACTTCTCCAAGAAGCCTTGCCAAGGTGGCCAAATTCATGGGCCTTGGTGGGCCTCAAGCAAGTGGGTTTCAATTTGGGTTTTAAAAGGGGTTTGATTAGGTTTTGAGATGCTATCAAGCTCAAATCCATTTTTTCTTGGCCCAATCAAATTTCCAAGGTTTAAAAGGTTGGATAATGATGTCATAACAAGGATTTGAGAAATTAATAGCATGTGCAAGTGATTTAATCAAGTGAAATACAATGCTAGAAATTGGATCAAAAAGGTTTTGAAGGCCAATTTAGGGTTTGGGGAAACCGTTTAAGGTTTTGGTTTCAACCAAGCTTTTGGGGTTTCAAATGGATTCCAACCATTTAGGGTTTCACTAGGGTTGAAACCCTCTCTGATCTAGCTCAATTTGGTTGATCAGATGAAAAGGGTTTTGCTTGGGTGGCATGATCTCACACCTTGATTTTCTTCACAAATTCATCTAATGGTTCCTTTTTATGCCAAGTGTCTAATACTATTCACTATGTGTGGCTAAGATCTTGCCAAGTGTCCAAATAAAACTTCTCTAACCTAATTTGGACATTCCACACTGTGATTTTGAAAACACTGCACTTAGTACTGAAAAATCCTAAATATTCATATTAATCTACAGTAAAAACCGTTTACCAAAACTCAACCCCGAAGTGCCCCTATAAATAAATTCATAGTTTCTAACAGTCATTTCGTTCGAAATTATGAAAAATAGTTATAGGGCCATAAAATCCTAAATATTCTACTGAGTCTAGTGACGTAGACTATAACGTATCCTGACACTTCTAACTACCTCAAATAATTAAAATCACATTTCTGACACCATAGTGAGTGATAACACTGATTATGTTGACAGACTAAAACCTTTGCGATTAGCCGATTCGTGAAAACTCTGTAAGTTTTCACGAGGTTCCCCAAGTCTATAGAAATTCTACCATTGAATTTCTTTTTCCAATATTGTTGTTGGGTCTCAAAGCGAGTCGATTGGGGTTCACACATCAGAGATTCTATCTCTCACTTTATGTCTGAACTTATACTTTACTATTTGGACCTCTTTAAGTAAGGTAGTATCTATATATGGTTAAATTCATCTATTGCGATGTTTAGTTCATTCTAACATGATATTTTTCAGTCACCCTTTTTTCGCTGCGATTATTACGTACTGCTAGTTGCATACAATCATGCATTGCATATTAACCATTATGAATGAGGGTATGTGAGAATGTGTTGCATGTCCCGATGCTCCAAGTCTCTGTTACATTGTGAGAACTCAGACTTTGCTAGGTCCGCGTTCCTTCTTGTCATTTTATTTTATTTCATTTTAGAAAAGGTTTCCTAAACTTTCTGAATAAAGGATGAATAGACTATAATTGGATGAAATGCCCTTAGTGAGTTTTACTTTTGAACCTTGAGGGTTCTTAGATTAGAAGGCTTTGAGGGAGTTGAGATGAGGAAAAGGCCAATAGGACCTAGATGGGTTTCGTCCATCAAGGAGAATACTAGGGTTGGAAGCCCAAAATATCTTCCAAGGTATGTGGTAGGCGCACATGGCATATGAGGGCTATTTGGTCTTTTAGGTGGGGAACCTAGGGAAGAGCATGGTGAGACACTTGTCCTACATGCATGAGTTTCTCTAGAAAGTTGAGTGGAGAATGATGTCACCTAAGGCTAGGGCTTACACGCCCTTTTGGTAGGAAAGGACAAGTTGTGCTATTTGTCAAGAATGTTGAGAGTAAGGAGAAGACTTTTGGAGTTCCAAGACAATCTTACTTGGGAAGGGGAACAGATTGGTTGTAGAAGGATAGAAGAGACTTTTGAGAGGAGAGAGAGAGAGAGAGAGAGAGAGAGAGAGAGAGAGAGAGAGGTGGCATGTAGGGAGAGAGAGGCACCTTGGGAAGACGAAGGGACCCTTGTAGTCACTTAGGGTTTTGGCTAGCCCAAGATGCACTCTCCTTTCCGCTACATGCCATCCATGTACATGGTTGGAAGAGCCCAAGGAAGATTTTGATGAGCATTTTACCTTTTAACCTATAGATACATTATATATGGACAAGTAATTAAAGGGCAAAGGTGGAAAAGGGAGCAAGAAAGGGGTCCATTGGAGGAGCCACACGCTTGGATTTCCCTATGGGCCCCTAAAGCTATCACAACTTCTACTATTTCTGGGAGCAATGGTAGCAGTGAGATTTCAAAAAATCTCAACAAGTAAACAAAAAATATATAAAAAGATAACATGAGCATGCAGAAGCACATCGAGTTTACTAGATCATCGTTTTCAATTGATAGATTCCTACATGGATATTATCATACGTTTGGCAAGTGGTGTTGAAAGTATTTTGGGGGAAATCCTGAGGCCCCAATGGTACCAATATTTGAAAAGCTTCTCACCATTGAGAACTGGTTGTGTTGGCTAAGCATTTTATGGATGCCAATTTGATATTGTTGGACGTGATCATAGAGATTTTTGAATGCACGAGATGAGGATTAGGATCTTGTAGCCTTGTAGCATGTGCCTTTTGAGGTTTAAGAAGGGGTCCATGTTTTGGGATCCTACTTCTGTTATATGTGTGACAGCCTAAAACAAATTCAGTGAATGAATTTCTTTCAAGCTTAGATAGAAATGTCATGAAATCCCGGAAAGACTTGACAAATGGAGCGGCCGATTAGGTTTTAGTCTGTTAGCGTAGTAGGATCCTGAGCTGCTATGGTGACAAATTTTTATTCTTATTTATTTAAGGCACTTAGGAGTATAATTTGGTGATACGAATTGCATATTAGTCTCAGATGAATATTTAAGATTTTACAATGCAATAATATGTTTCCCATTTCCCAGATGAATAGTAATCAGAGTGTCTTTTATTTAATCGAACCATTTAGGAGTCTAATTTTGAGAAACAAATCACACTAATAGGCTCGTATGAATATTTATGATTTTATGGTGCAATAATATTTTTTCCAGTTTTTCGGATGAATAGTAACAACCGGTTCAAACCATTGTCAAATTGTTATGTAGAATGCCCAAATCCACTTAGAATAACTAGGATTACTTTTTGGATACTTGGCACATTTCTTGCCACGTATCGCTTAGTGAGTTAAGTGTGATGGAATGGAGGCAATTCAAGCATGTGATTGTGCCACCTATGCAAACACTATTCCAACCACCCAAAACACTTTTTGACCAGCCAATAGAGGGCTTTTACCCTAGTGAAAGCCCAAACCATTAATTATCACCCGTAAACCCTTAACCACTCTATTTCATCTTGGTAATCATATTGAGCCAAGAAAAAATTGATTTGGACTTGATCCCAACCGAAACCCCAAATAGAAGCTCATCTGTAAAGCACATCTTTGGTCAACCGAAAACCCCCACCAAGGGAGGCTTCTTGAGGAATTTTCTTTCCCCTCCCAAGGCCAAGACAAGGGCTAACTTCTACTGAATTGCTAGTCTCCCAAAGGTGTGATATCCCAAACCAAGCTAGGCTCTTGAGGGTAAGATTTGGTTTCACTTGGGCTTAAGTTAGTAAAGATGCAAGGGGCCATAGAACTAGAATCTGGTATGGTAGGGATAAAGTTTTTTCTTTTGCCCTTGTTACTTAGAGGAGTAGGTACCTAAGCCCAAGGGAAGCCATAGATTTTCAGCCACATAAGGATGATGGTTTGAGAAAAGTGGTGTGTTGTTGCAGGCAACCAAAAATAAAACCTATATTCCTAAAAAAATGGATGTAGTAGTGTGAGTGAGGATAGCTCCCACAGAAAGTGTCTAGCTTACTTTTATGCTACATGAACAAGGATTGGGAGGGTTTGAGTTTAACGAGAACAATTTCAAGAGAAACAACTAAGGAACAGTTCAAATTAAATTATCAAAATCAATCAAAAGGACAAACCTTGGTCTAAGTCAACGTCCACCATCGGAATTTTACAACTGATCATCGATGCAAGTATATTAATTCATATTTTGAATATTCACCGTTGAAATTATTTTCCTATCCCTCCTTAGTCCCAGTTAATTAGAAAACAAGATATCTAATTAACCTTAATTACTAAACAACCCAAGACCAGCGCTAAAGGTTTAATCTAGTAGCAGCCTTAAGAATTAAAGACATCGATAAAGGTAAACCACACAAGCACAAGTGGTTGAATTTAATTTTGTCGAGTGCTTTCTTCCGAAGATCTAATAATTTCTGACGTAGTAAATCATTAAATCTTAGTTGCTTCATAAATTAGAGGATCAAACAATTACAGATTTGATATCTAATCTAGTAGTAGATTGTAATGAATAATAAACTAGTTGGCCTCCTAGTAATTAAATGAGACAATCATGAAAATAGGCATACAAGAACATCTAATACTCAAAGCATAAATTGAACAATAAAAACAAATTAGATCTCACAGTTTTATTGATTCCGAGGCTTCTGTTTCCATCAACCAATTATGAAAATTTAGCCACACAAGGCCATCTTGAAAACTCAAAGGAGAAGTTGGACAAGAGGGAGGGAGTGTAACAACCCGCTAGAAATTCAATGGTAGAATTTCTATATACTTTAGGAATCTCGTGAAAACTCCATAAGTTTTCACGAATCGTCTAATCATAAAAGTTTTAGTCTGTCAACATAGTCAATGTTATCACTCACTATGGTGCCAGAAATGTGATTTTAATTGTTTGAGCTAGTTAGAAGTGTCAGAATACGTTATAGTCTACACCACTAGACTCAGTTGAATATTTAGGATTTTATAGCATAATAACCCATTTTCATAAATTTCGGACGAAACGCCTGTTTGAAACTGTGAATTTATTTTTAGGGGCACTTCGGGGTTAAGTTTTGGTAAACGGCTTTTATAGTAGGTTAATATGAATATTTAGGATTTTTTAGTACTAAGTTTGTTATGCTTTTTTTTGGAGTGAACAGTAATCTCGATAAATGTGCTAAGTGCAGTGTTTTCAAAATCACAGTGTGCAATGTCCAAATTAGGTTAGAGAAGTTTTATTTAGACACTTGGCAAGATCTTAGGCAAACATAGTGAATAGTATTAGATACTTGGCACAAAAAGGAACCATTAGATGGATTTATGAAGGAAATCAATGTGTGAGATCATGCCACTTAAGCAAAACCTTTTTCATCTGATCAACCAAATTGAGCCAAATCAAAGAGGGTTTCAACCCTAGTGAAACCCTAAATGGTTGGAATCCAATTGAAAGCCCAAAAACTTGGTTGAAACCGAAACCCTAAACGGTTTCCCCAAACCCTAAAGTTAGCCTTCAAACCCTTTTTGATCCAATTTCTAGCATTGTGTTTAATCACTTGATCAAATCACTTTCATCTGCTATTAATACCTCAAATTCTTGTTCTAACATCTTTATCCAACATTTTAAACCTTACGAATTTGATTAGGCCAAGAAAAATTAGATTTGGGCTTGATAGCATCTCAAACCCTAACCAAACCCTCGTTAAACCCCAAATTAAAGCCCACTTGGTTGAGGCCCACCAAGGCCCACGAATTTGGCAACCTTGGCAAGGCTTCCTGGAGAAGTTTCCTCTCCCACATGGTAGACCATTCATGTGGCGCCCCCAAAATCCCCAAGTACGGATACGGGGAATTCGAGGCGCCCGGATGGTGACATCACGGGTCACCACCCTATCGAAGAGTGCCAAGTGTGTGCAAGCGACAAATGTGCACAAGAAGATACGCAGCGGATAGCAAAGTCAAAAACTAAGTACCAGAATTTTTTCTTAAATAAAATACAAAACGGTTCAAAGGTACATAATAAAATATTACATGATATAAATATTGTTTCATAACCAAATATAAAGCATGAACTCCAACTCAGATCTCCGGCGGAGCCGCATCCTCGGGCTCAGCCTCCTCCTCCTCCTCGAACACTGCATCAAAGTCTACGGTACCAAAAATGGTACCGTAGGTAAGTAAAATCCAAAACACCACTAGATAAAAACATATTAAACTCAAACAACAAGCATGAATGAATGCCAATGCACCAAAACTCCCAAACCGTATTTTTCCACACACACCAAAAACCCATTTGGCTTAAAAACATAACCTTTAAAACCGAGCCTCGCCATTATCCCAGATAATGGATCACAAGACCAACGCCATTTTCCCAGAAAATGGCCCATATCCGAAAACCATGAAAACCAACCAATTATGCATGCACCATGATCTCCCCTAGGGATCATCCGCACACTCTGGCTCTGTGCCACACCGCAGGTAACGTCTACGCGTGTGACACCTACACGAGCGATGCCCAGACTCGCGCCTCCAACTCGCGCGTACCTGGCCAGGCCATCCTCTAGTCCCCGCCACTAAAAGGACCACGGAGTCGACACGACAGCGTTACCGTATCGTGCGATCCGGTCGTCGCCCGGCGACAACCCAGGGGATGTCACTCAGTATTATCCACTCCCGAGTGACCAGAGGAGCTCCACCGAGATAATAACCCATCCCGGCTTGGGCTCGTGATACGCACACTCCCAAAAATCATTTACGCCAATAAAACATGATTTTTCCAATAAAATAAAATACAAGTGCATGCATCATGTAAATGCCAATTTCAATGCTCGACAAATAAATTCAACCATAGCACAACAAATCAAGCAACTCCGTCCTCCATCCATCCGACCCCCGAACTCCTCGGACTCAGTCCGGAATCAGCGAACCAACCAAATAATTTATTGAAAGAGTAAAATACATTTAAATCTAAAAGTAGCGTTTGGAAAATACTTACAGCGCTATATAGGATTTTTAGAAGGTTCGGCGCGAAGCGAACGGCGATGCGAAAGCAACGTAACAGTGCAAATGCACTGTTCCCGTGGGTCGCAAAATACCCACTTTTGACCGGGGACAAACCAAGACACCAAATTGATAGGGAATGGTCTAGAGATGTTTATGAAGCTAGTGGAAGTGAGTTTTGGCCGTGGGTGGCGGCGAAAACGCCGGTAGGGGCGGAAAAAGGGCAAATCGGAGTTGAGCTCGTGGGAGCCGCTCCGGTGACCGTTTGAGGCCGGGGATGGGTGGGTTAGGTCGGCAAGGAGTAGGGGAAGAAGTGGTGAAGAGGTGGTGGCCGGAGGTGGAGCGACGGCGGCGGATCGAGCCACAAACCGTGCGGCTTTTTGGGCGTTTTCCGGCCAAACGGCCGGCCGGTTGGGGCTGGGAGTTGGGGGGAGTGATCACCGGCCGGAGGGGAGTCGACCGGCAGGGGTGGCGTCGGGCACGACGCCGGCGAACGGCGGGCCTGGGTGGGGCTTGGTTCCGGCGTGGGTGAGGAGAGAGAGAGAAAGAGAGGGACGCGGGGAGAGAGAGAGAGCCGAACGGGAGAGGAGAGGAAAAAAAAAAAAAAAAAAGAAAAAAGAGAAAAAGAAAAAGAAGAGGAAAAGAAAAGATGAAGGAAATTAATGAGGTCCAGTCCTCACGTCGGAAGTCCAAAGACTGATCAGCCGAAAACGGGATAAAAACATAAAACGATTAAAATAAATTAACACTACATCAAATAAATAAATAAACACCAATAAAATATTTTAAACACATCAATAAGCTAAAATAAAATAAATAACTAGTAAAAACCAATTATTTAAATTTTTAAAACCAAAAACAAGCCAAAATAAATTAAATCACAATTTAAATTCAACAGCCAATAAAATCTATTTAAAACTCGATAATTTAAAATAAAAGCACTATAAAATATTTAATTAAATTAAAATATTCTTTCAGTGAAAATACACATAAAAGCGGGTCATCACAATTCACTGCTCTTGGCTGCACCCAATAGTGCCTTGATGAGATGGAGAAACCCACCCCATCAACCCCCATACCTCACAGCTTCTGTAGGCTGTCCTCTCCCTTCTCCCTTCACTATTCTCCACTTTATGTCACATATCTACATCCAATAAATGGTCATTCAGGTCCATATCTTCCCCCTACAAAAAGTATTGAGTTGTGCAAGTCGCACTTACTTCCCTTTTATCACTTCTTCACCCTGTTCTTAGAGAGAAACCCAAAAGAGCTCTCTCAGGCGGATTTCTAGGTCTTTTTGCATGGATCTTTTTGACCCTTTGTAAGTAGTTTCACATGACGACTCCTTCATAAAAGTTGTTCCCTTTTGAGTATAGTTTCTGTAGGTATATTATTCGTATCATTCCATGGTAATTTAGCTGGTCAAAAGTATTTTTAACCATGGAAAGGTCATTCTAGGCGTGAATCTGGAGAGTTTGTTATAATTTGAATTTTTTGACCAAACTAATGGACATATCTTGGTCCGAAAATTTTATGGAGTGTTTTTCACATGTTTTTAAGAGTTTTCATTGAGGTTTTGTTGCATGACTAAAGCTTTTGATGATAGATTTTCTTAGATCTAGAAACTTGAAAACTGGAAGTGGAAAAATAGTTTTTATTTGGAGAAAGTTTGAATATTTCGAGGGCTGATCTTACTCTAAAGGCTTTGATATTCTTATATTATGATCCTAAGTCTCTTATTTTTCTATGCAAGATGATTTCGGTTAGCCCTAAGATTTGATGTTTTTGGATTAGATCCATGTTTTATTAATTTTTAGCCATGTGATTTTAAGTGTGATGGTTGGATCCTATTTAAGACACATTTTTAAACCATGTGTTGCTTTAGTTTGAAGATCTCATTTTGTAAGCCATGGATCAAGAGATTTATCAAAGCTAGTTGGGGAAAAGTTTCTGTTCTTGGATTAAGTGTAGAAACCCATAACTCCAAGTGTTATTTTGTGATTTTGGTGACTTTAGTTTGATGATTTAAATCATGGTTGATCATAGAATGATGTTATGAATATGTAAGAAGTAAGATTTGTTTTTTTGAAATTCTTGGAGATGTTTTGATCTTGGGTCAAAGCTTATGTATCAAGGGTTTGGATCTTTTTATAAAACGTTTGGTGTTGATTATTAGCTTTTTCTAAAGGATGTTTTAAGTATGATTTTAAATTTAGGATAGGAAGATGATTGTTGCAAAATTTTGGTTTAAGCATGAGTTTTGAAGTTGGAAGGAATTACAACAAAAATAAAAAGAAATGGCCTATGGATGTTTCGGCCAAAGTGTGTTTTCCATAGTTGTGTTTTATTTTAAATCGTTCTGATGAGAACCAAGGTGGAGCTATCCTTACAGATCCTTTGCAAGTTCCAGATAGGCCAATTACAAGATCAAGAGCCAAGAAGATCAAGGAAGCAATGCAAGGATTGGTGCAATCCACTTGGAAAGAAGCTAGGAAGGGCCCAATACTCAAGATGGGCTTGAAGGAAGAAGAACCGGTTTTGATCCATTTGATACAAGCTATGGAAGACATGACTTAGAGATAGGGCCTATTGTTGGTAAGACTCTCAATTTGTTTAAAGGCTTTTTATTAATAGTTTAGAAGAAGTGGGCTTGAGGATGCTTGTTTAAAGACTCTTTGTCATAAGTAGGGTACTTCAGGGATGCCCCACTTAGCTTCTCACTGAAGAAGGCGATCGGTCGCCTATCCTACATCAAAACAGCTCCAATCCCTAATCCTGAGGCATCACATTCAATCTCAAAAGCTTTGTTAAAATCAGGTAATGCTAACACAGGTGCAGAGCACAACCTTTCTTTAATAGTGGCAAAAGCATTCTCTTGACTAGCCCCCCAATGAAACCCAACATTCTTTTTAATCCACTACTATAGGGACCTCTACCAGAAACTACAAAATCTTACACAGGGGTCTAAGAGTGTGGAGGACTACCATAAGGAGATGGAGGTGGCCATGATACGGGCAAATGTAGAGGAGGATAGGGAGGCCACTATGGCTAGATTTTTGTGTGGTTTGAATAGGGAGATAGCCAATGTGGTTGAGTTGCAACATTATGTAGAAATAGAAGACATGGTGCACATGGCTATGAAGGTGGAGAGGCAATTAAAGAGGAAAGGGACATCAAGGTACACTTCGGTTTCTAGCACTCCTTGGAAACCAAAGTGGGAGAAAGATGATCGAGCTGTAACAAAGGCAAAGACCGAACCACCTAGAGGGAAAGATGAAGGAACTAGCAACAAACCCAAGATAGCATCCCAACCTTCTAGAAATAGAGATATTAAATGTTTTAAGTGTTTGGGTTCAGGGCACATCGCTTCTCAATGTCCAAACAAACGTGTGATGATTATGCGTGACAATGGGGAGGTGATGACTGCAAGTGAGGATGATAGTGATGAGATACCCGAGTTGGAGGATGCTAGTGATGATGATGGAGTAGAATACCCCGTAACAGGTGAGTCCCTTGTTGCCAGGCGTGCTCTCAACACACAAATTAAGATGGATGATGCAGAGCAACAGAGGGAGAACATTTTTCATACTAGATGCCACATCAATAACAAGGTATGTAGTATGATCATTGATGGGGGGAGTTGTACTAATGTTGCTAGCACTACTTTAGTTGAAAATTTGAATTTACCTACCTTGAAACATTCTCAACCATACAAGTTACAGTGGTTGAATGATTGTGGGGAGGTTAGGGTGGATAGACAAGTGTTAGTTACTTTTTCCATTGGGAAGTATCAAGATGAAGTGCTTTGTGATGTGGTGCCTATGCATGCTGGCCATATCTTGTTGGGGAGGCCATGGCAGTATGATAGAAGAGTGATACATGATGGATTCAAAAACATGTACAGCTTTTCAAAAGAGGGCAACACAATCAAGCTTGCTCCTTTAACTCCAAGACAGGTCTATGAGGACCAATTGAAACTAAAAAGTGAGGTTGTCAAAAAAAATAAGAGTGCAAATGAGAGTGATAAAAAAAGAAAGAGTGAAAAGGAGATTGAGCAAAAAGAAAGAGTGAAAAAGAGATTGAGCAAAAAAGAAAGAGTGAGAGTGAAAATGAGCAAAAAGGAAAGAGTGAAAAAGAAAGAGAGTCTGCCGAGAGAAAAGGAAAGACAAAAGTGAGTTTCTATGCAAGAGAAAGTGAGGTTAAAAGGGCTTTCTTCTCAAATCGCCCTATGATTTTTCTTGTTTATAAAGAGTCTTATCTTAATCTTGATGAAACTAACCAGCCTCTTCCTAGTTTGGCTGTTTCTTTGTTGCAGGAGTTTGAGGATGTATTCCCAGAGGAAATGCCTAATGAGTTGCCACCCATTAGAGGCATTGAACACCAGATTGATTTTGTGCCCGGGGCTGCTATTCCAAACCGACCAGCTTATAGAAGTAATCCAGATGAGACAAAGGAGCTTCAGAGGCAAGTTGAGGATTTGATGAGCAAGGGTTACGTGAGAGAGAGCATGAGCCCATGTGCAGTACCAGTGCTTCTAGTGCCTAAGAAGGATGGGACGTGGCGGATGTGCGTTGATTGCAGGGCAGTTAATAATATCACGGTAAAGTATCGCCATCCCATTCCTAGATTAGATGATATGCTCGATGAATTGCATGGCTCCTGTATTTTCAGTAAAATTGATCTTAAAAGTGGGTACCATCAAATTAGAATGAAAGAGGGTGATGAATGGAAAACTGCTTTTAAGACTAAGTATGGGCTTTATGAATGGTTGGTTATGCCATTTGGACTTACAAATGCGCCCAGTACTTTCATGAGATTAATGAACCATGTCCTACGTGCATTCATTGGCAAGTTTGTGGTTGTGTACTTTGATGATATCCTAGTGTACAGCAAGGACTTAAATGAACATATTGAGCATTTGAAATATAGACATTAGAAATCTCGTGAAAACCCCATAAGTTTTTACGAATCGGCTAATCGCATAAGTTCTAGTATGTCAACATAATTAGTTTTATCACTCACTATGGTGCCAGAAATGTGATTTTATTTGTTTGAGGTAGTTAGAAGTGTCAGATTACGTTATAGTTTACGCCACTAGACTCAGTTGAATATTTAGGATTTTTCAGTACTAAGTTTATTATGCACTTTTTCGGAGTGAATAGTAACCTCGATAAGCGTACTAAGTGCAGTGGTTTCAAAATCACAGTGTGAAATGTCCAAATTAGGTTAGAGAAGTTTTATTTGGACACTTGGCAAGATCTTAACCACACATAATGAATAGTATTAGATACTTGGCACAAAGAGAAACCATTAGATGGATTTGTGAAGGAAATCAATGTGTGAGATCATGCCACCTAAGCAAAACAGTTTTTTTTCATCTGATCAACCAAATTGAGTTAGATGAAGAGGGTTTCAACCCTAGTAAAACCCTAAATGGTTGGAATCCTTTTGAAACCCCAAAAACTTGGTTGAAACCGAAACCCTAAACGGTTTCCCCAAACCCTAAAGTTGGCATTCAAACCCTTTTTGATCCAATTTCTAGTATTGTGTTTAATCACTTGATTAAATCACTTTCACATGCTATTAATTTCTCAAATTCCTATTATGACATCTTTATCCAACATTTTAAACCTTAGAAATTTGATTGGGCCAAGAAAAATTGGATTTGGGCTTGATAGCATCTCAAACCCTAACCAAACCCCCTTTAAACCCCAAATTGAAGCCCACTTGGTTGAGGCCCACTAAGGCCCACTAAAGCCCACGAATTTTGGCCACCTTGGCATAGCTTCTTGGAGAAATTTCCTCCCCCACTTGGCAGACCATTCATTGCATCAAGTTGCACTCATTAATATGGAGGAACCCACCCCATCAAGTCCCATGTCTCATAGCCTTTGTAAGTTGTCTTTTGCCCCCCACTATCCTCTACATTATGTCACATGTCTACACCTCCACTCAATGATCATTAAGGTCCAAATATTCCCCCTACAGAAGTCTTGAGTCGTGCAAGACACACTTGTTTCACTTTAATCATTTCTTCACCCCGTTCTTAGAGAGAAACCCAAAAGAGCTCTCTCGGGCAGATTTCTGGGTCTTTTTGCGTGGAGTTTTTCGACCCTTTGTAAGTATTTTCACACGATGACTCCTTCATAAAAGTTGTTCCTCTTTGAGTCTAATTTCCGTAGATGTATTTTTCGTATCATTCCATGGTCATTTGGTCGGTCAAAAGTATTTTTAACCATGGAAAGGTCATTCTGGGCGTGAATCTGGAGAGTGTGTTATGTTTTGGAGTTTTTGACCAAGCTAATGGACATATCTTGGTCCGAAAATTTTATGGAGTGTTTCTTAGCAATGTGTTTAAGAGTTTTCATTGAGGTTTTGTTGCATGAATAAAGATTTTGATGATAGATTTTCTTAGATCTAGAAACTATGAAAACTGGAAGTGGAAAAATCAGTTTTTATTTGGAGTAAAGTTTGAATATTTTGAGGGTTGATCTTACTCTAAAGCTTTGATATTCTTTATATGATGATCCTAAGTCATCATGTAGGATTTGGATTTAGTGTTTCAAGTATATTTTTCTATGCAAGAGATTTCGGTTAGCCTAAGATTTGATGTTTTTGGTTAGATCCATGTTTTATTAATGTTTTAGCCATGTGATTTTAATGTTTGATGGTTGGACCTATTTTAGGACACATTTTTAAACCATGTGTATGACTTTAGTTTGCAAGATCTCATCTTCTTAAGCCATGATCAAGAGATTTATCAAAGCTAGTTGAGAAAAAGTTTCTGTTCTTTGGATTAAGTGTAAAACTCATAAAACTCCAAGTGTTATTTTTGTGATTTTGGTGACTTTAGTTTGATGATTTAAAGCATGGTTTATCTAGAATGATGTTATGAATATGTAAGAAGTAAGATTGATTTTTTTGAATTCTTGGAGATGTTTTGATTTGGGTCAAAGCTTATGTATTCAAGGGTTTGGATCTTTTTATAAAAGTTTGGTGTTGATTATTAGCTTTTTCTAAAGGATGTTTAAGTATGTTTTAAATCTTAGGATATGGAAGATGATTTGTTGCAAAATTTTGGTTTAAGCATGAGTTTTGAAGTTGGAAGGAATTCTAACAAAAATAACAAGAGAAATGGCCTATGGATGTTTCGGCCAAGTGTGTTTTCCATAGTGTGTTTTATTTTAAATCTTTCTGAGTTGATATTTGAGTTTAGAACAAAATTTACATGAGGAATGTAAATTTTGGAATTTTTTTTGGAGTTAGGATATGAAATCCTTAAGTTATGGGTAAAATGGTCGTTTTCCCACATGTAGAGGGTAAAATGATAATTTTACTCTAAGATAACTTGTTTCCATGTTTCTAATTGTTAGTAATTAAATTTCTAACTTTTAGAATGACCTTTTACAGTTTCTCGTATATCGCACTTTATTCTCGTAGAACGTGACAATCGAGGTAAGTTAGCCTCTAACTTACTATCAGTTTATTGTGTATGTGTGATGGGTAAGAGAACTACAATTTATGTATGTATGTTATCGTATATGCCATGTCATGCTATGTCATTACATGTTTATCTGCTACGTATGATTTAATCTCTCATGAATAATTATCTGTTACATAATCTTTTCTATCATACAATGATGTATGTTATAAGTATGCCATGTTAAGTATGCCATGAAATGTTATGATTAAATCATATTGTGTCATTTACAAGTATACGCCATGTTAGAAAAGTATATGATATTAATTAATATCTCATGCATTAAGAAAGATAAGACATGTTATGTTACGTATAATACGTGGGGCCACAACAACTGTGGAGTACGTATTATATTTTATGTTACGTGAATACGTGGGGCCACAACAACTGTGGAGTACGTATTATATTTATATGTTACGTGTATACGTGGGGCCACAACAACTGTGGAGTACGTATTATTATTTAATGTTACGTCTATACGTGGGGCCACAACAACTGTGGAGTACGTATTATTATTTAATGTTACGTATATACGTGGGGCCACAACAACTGTGGAGTACGTATTATATTTTTTATGTTACGTGTATACGTGGGGCCACAACAACTGTGGAGTACGTATTATATTTTCTGTTACGTGTATTCATGGGGCCACAACAACTGTGGAGCATGAAGTATGGGGCCACAACAACTGTGGAGCATACACTACGTGAGACACAGCAATTGTGACACGTAGAATACGTGGGGCCACAACAACTGTGGAGTACGTATTAAGTCAAGTTTCAGATCAAGTGCATGATAAGTCAAGTTTCAGATCAAGTTCATGTTTTGTTATGTACACGTACATGTTATGTTCATGATCAAGTTATGTTCCAAGTTCATGTTCACATCATGTTAAGTTCACGTTTACAGTATGTCTCAAGTTCACGTTTATGTCATGATATGTTCAAGTTTATGTTATTTTCAAGTTCATATTTATGTTATGCATGTTTACGTTCATGCTACATTTCAAGTCCATGTTATGTTTTAAACTCAAGTTCATGTCATGTTAAGTCAAGTTCAGTTCACGTTTAAGTTCTGGTTATGTCATGTTATATGTCAAGTTATGCTATGCTTATGTACGACTTTACTTATGCATTTATGCTTTTACTGCCATGCATGCATCTTTAACCTGTGTGTGAGTTTTATGTTAACTTACTGAGATTTGTAATCAAATCTCACTGTGGTAGTCCCAACTACCATTCCCCCCGAATGGTAGATCTTGTTACAGGACCCAAAGAAGAATTGGAATCTGACCATCTGAATACGGTCATCTAGGCTACGGTGCGATGTTGATGATGGTATAGTATTTAACTTAGGTTAATACTTGTACTTTTGGAGTTGTATCTCAAGTATTCTTTTGATCACAACCATTTTGGACTAGTGTAGTGATCACGGCTTTTTAGTATGTTTTTATGTATGAAATATGTTTCAAGTATTTGGGATATTTTTAGTTTGGTGCATAGTATTGCTAAAGAAAGAAAAAAATTATCTGCTGCGAATATTGCATAATGCTAGATGCATGTTAGGAACATTGCATCTTATATGTCATGAACGGGGGCAGGTAACCTTGTGTTGCATGTCTCGACGCTTCAAATGTCCGTTCAATCCCAAGCGGAATTTGGGGGCGTCACAGTAGTGTACAGCAAGGACTTAAATGAACATATTGAGCATTTGAAATATGTGTTTAATGTGTTGAGATGTGAAAAGTTGTATGCTAATTTCAAGAAATGTACCTTTTGCATGGAGAAAGTTGTTTTTCTTGGATATGTTGTTAGTACAAAGGGTATTGAAGTGGATGAAGAGAAAGTCAAGGCCATTAGGGAGTGGCCAACGCCAAAGAGCGTCACTGAGGTAAGAAGCTTTCATGGTCTAGCTAGCTTTTATCGGCGTTTTGTTAAAGACTTTAGCACCATTGCTGCACCACTCACTGAAGTC
>QGSO01001046.1:0-155617 GCA_011037825.1 Carya cathayensis
AATAGGCTCGTCACCTTTCTGCTCTACCGAAAACCTGCAACTTATATCCACACTTGGCCATTTTTGCAGGTAGCAAGCTGAGAAATCTGAATACGTCCTGAAGGATTTTATTTCCGCTGTTGGAAGAACAGCTCACGGACTGGCCGAAACAATCAAGAGCAAACACAGTTCCACTTTCTGAAGAAGATGCAGTCCTCTGTTTTCTCTCACTAAAACAGAGCAAATTTCCACCAATTTCTGTCGTTCAGTCCGTTAGCTTCCTTCTCTACTTCCGTTTCATTTATTTTCGTTTCTGTTTCTATCCTTCCCCAGACTCCTTGGTTCCTCACTCGAAAATCACTCTCTTTTTTCTCTTCTATCTTTTTTTATTTTTTTTCGTAAGCTCCTCCTTCCACGAACGTAACTCCAGCAACTTCTTAGTCCTTCCAAAGCTAGAGGAAGACCCCCCGACCAAGTGTGTTTTTTTTTTTCAGCTTTCCGAAAATATAACTCTTTCCGTCAACTCTCTTTTCTTACGTAAACTCTCTCCGTTCGGAAGCTTTTTCTTTTTTTCTCCCCGAACCTCTAGCTATCCTCTCTCTTTTTTTTTAACGTCAAAAACGTCCTCTCACCCCCCGTACGTCCAGCTATCTCCCACACGTCCAGCTCTTTCTTTCTCATGCACTTTCAGTCCCCCACGTCTCTCCCACTTTCTCACGTCACTCTCTTTGTTTCTTTTTCTTTATTTTCTGCTCCCCTTTCCGTTTTTGTTGACAACGTTTGCATCCCATAGCAAGAAGCCTCCATGAGACGCCCCCAAATTCCGCTTGGGATTAAACGGACATTTGAAGCGTCGAGACATGCAACACAAGGTTACCTGCCCCCGTTCATGACAGATAAGATGCAATGTTCCTAACATGCATCTAGCATTATGCAATATTCGCAGCGGATAATTTTTCTCTTTAGCAAAACTATGCACCAAACTAAAAATATCCCAAATACTTGAAACATATTTCATACATAAAGGCATACTAAAAAGCCGTGATCACCACACTAGTCTAAAATGGTTGTGATCAAAAGAATACTTGAGATACAACTCCAAAAGTACAAGTATTAACCTAAGTTAAATACTATACCATCATCAACATCGCACCGTGGCCTAGTCGACTGTATTCAGTTGGTCAGATTCCAATTCTCCTTTGGGTCCTGTAACAAGATCTACCATTCGGGGGGAATGGTAGTTGGGACTACCACAGTGAGATTTGATTACAAATCTCAGTAAGTTAACATAAAACTCACACACAGGTTAAAAATGCATGCATGGCAGTAAAAGCATAAATGCATAATTATAGTCATACATAAACATAGTATAACTTGACATATAGCATGACTTAACCAGAACTTAAGCGTGAACTGAACTTGACTTAACATGGCATGAACTTAAGCTTAAAACATAACATGAACAAACAACATAACATGAACGATGAAACATAACATGGACTTGAAATATAGCATAAGCAAAGCGTAAACCTGCATAACATAAATAAGAACTTGAAAATAACATAAACTTGAACATAACATGTACGTGAGTATAACATAACATGGACTTGATCTAAAACTTGACTTATCATGTATTTGATCTGAAACTGGACTTAACATAAACTTGAAATCTTATTCAATTGTCTTGATTAATAACGTGCGTTAATACGTACTCCACAGTTGTTGTGGCCCCACGTATTCAAGTAACATAAAACATAATACGTACTCCACAGTTGTTGTGGCCCCACGTATTCTACATGTCACAATTGCTGTGTCTCATGTAGTGTATGCTCCACAGTTGTTGTGGCCCCATACTTCATGCTCCACAGTTGTTGTGGCCCCATGAATACACATAACATAAAATATAATACGTACTCCACAGTTGTTGTGCCCCACGTATTCTACATGTCACAATTGCTGTGTCTCATGTAGTGTATGCTCCACAGTTGTTGTGGCCCCATACTTCATGTAACATAAAATATAATACGTACTCCACAGTTGTTGTGGCCCCACGCATTATAAGTAACATAAATATAATACGTACTCCACGCATTATAAGTAACATAAATATAATACGTACTCCACAGTTGTTGTGGCCCCACGCATTATAAGTAACATAAAATATAATACGTACTCCACAGTTGTTGTGGCCCCACGCATTATAATAACATAAATATAATACGTACTCCACAGTTGTTGTGGCCCCACGCATTATAAGTAACATAAATATAATACGTACTCCACAGTTGTTGTGGCCCCACGCATTATAAGTAACATAAATATAATACGTACTCCACAGTTGTTGTGGCCCCACGCATTATAAGTAACATAAAAAAAATAATACGTACTCCACAGTTGTTGTGGCCCCACGTATATAGTAACATTAAATATAATACGTACTCCACAGTTGTTGTGGCCCCACGCATTATAAGTAACATAAATATAATACGTACTCCACAGTTGTTGTGGCCCCACGCATTATAAGTAACATAAATATAATACGTACTCCACAGTTGTTGTGGCCCCACGCATTATAAGTAACATAAAATATAATACGTACTCCACAGTTGTTGTGGCCCCACGCATTATAAGTAACATAAAATATAATACGTACTCCACAGTTGTTGTGGCCCCACGCATTATAGTAACATAAAATATAATACGTACTCCACAGTTGTTGTGGCCCCACGTATTATACGTAACATAACATGTCTTATCTTTCTTAATGCATGAGATATTATTTAATATCATATACTTTTCTAACATGGCGTATGCTTGTAAATGGCACAATATGATTTAATCATAAACATTTAATGGCATACATGTATCTTATGGCATACTTAACATGGCATACTTATAACATACAATATTGTATGACAGAAAAGATTATGTAACAGATAATTATTCATGAGAGATTAAATCATACATAGCAGATAAACATGTAATGACATAGCATGACATGGCATATACGAGAACATACATACATAAATTATAGTTCTCTTACCCATCACACATACACAATAAACTGATAGTAAGTTAGAGGCTAACTTACCTCGATCGTCGCGTTCTATGAGAATAGAGCGCGAGACACGAGGAACTGCACAACAGCTGGAAGAGGAACACTCAAGTCCTTAAGATTTTCACTTCTGAACTCAATTGCCATATTGTAAGCACTTGCAACACCACGGCCAACTTGAGGTTTCACTATACTCGGAAGAGATAAATTGACTTCAGAAAGCCTTTGCACTAAAACAAGTTCATTAAAATTATCAATAACAACCAAACAAACAACTCATTTCTCAATCCATATACTCTTAGCCATAGTCAACCACAAGATGACACCAGTCACCCGGACTATAATCCATATCATCACTGCTTCGGGACACTGTCATACAGTTTCCCAACATACACCATACGCTCCACACTTCTCTGCTACGCCATTCAACCCTTCGTGACACGCCATCCGGTGTATCACGACTAGTACAGAGTACACTCACGTGAACTCTCTTCCATTCACACTACAAAACCCATCACTGCGATACACGTCTCACGGTGCATCGCTACGCGACACGGAGTACGCGCTACGCGTACTTCCTTCGCTACAACACTCATCAACACGATGCACATCACACGATGCATCGCCATACACACGGAGTACACTACATGCGTACTCCCTTCCTTCTACGACCCACATCACTACAGCGCAGTCGCGCGGCGCGTCGCTGCATTACACAGAATACGCTACACGCGTATTCTCTTCACACAACCCGCCGTATCACATCTACGGCATCCATCTCACGCCTATACTTCACAGCACAGTCCACAAAACTACAAAATCAAGCCTAACACTTCACAACCACACTTCGTTTCACAACTACGCAGCGAACTCCACAAACACTAACTACACAGTCTACAGCCAACCAAATCAACTATGTTAAACATAAATAACTAAAGATAGAGGGTTAAGACGAGAGAGATGTGATTGCTGTCGGGAAAGAATCCAAAACTGATAATTTTAGCGGGCTGTTACACTCCACGTCCAGGCCACCCTTCCGTATACGTCCAGAAGTCATCTCACCAACAAACTCCAGCCAATCACTCCAGCACGTCTTCAATTTCAGCACCGAAACCGTCCCCTCTCCACGTAAACTTGTCATGCTCTCTTTCCGTAAATCATCTTCTTTGTGAATGTTAACTTTTTCAAGCCACCTCCAACTGAAATCTCCTTTCTTTATTATTTTTTTTTCGGCTACTCTCTCCTTAAATCACTCTCCTAATGTGTCCTGCTGTCCACGAGAAGAAGAATTTCGCCGAACCTTTCTCCGTGATTCCTTCTCGCCCAAATCTACATTTTGTCTTTCGGCTTTGAGCATGCGCTTTTGATGATCTCGTGAATTTTATTTAAGCTGAAAATAAAGAAATAAAAAATACACTCAAAATAAATTAAAAGGAAAATAGATTATTAAAAATATATTATATATGTGAGGGAATATTTTTCAATTAAATCATAATTATAAAATTAAGCATAAACATGATATTAATCAATTAAAAATCACAACTCGAATTTATGCTTATTAACTATTTTTCCATCTAAAACCAATAATAATGTCACGAAGCAATTGAAATACATTGGTTTTAAATAGCTAAAATATGCAATTTTACAGCTCAAACAGATTGCATTTTGTCCATGCTCCTACCGCATTCATGTACATTACTAATGGCCTCTACCCACTGTCCACATTTTCTCACTACTTATAACTTAATGCATGCCCAAATTTTGTGGTAATTATGGATGCAGTAAGCTGTATTGTTACTCTTCAGACGCAGCTCATTCAAGTTGCACATGGTTAGTTTAATACAGTACATCACATTCACTATAGCATAGATATTATTGTCAACTTCGACAAGCTAACATTTAGCTACAACAGCACGCTGTCGTGTTACAGCTTAAGTCATTTTATCACCTGTAGTAACAGCACACACATCCATAACCATGGTTAATACATGCGTTAGGATGTTTGGCTAGAATCAATACAAAGACTCCACTAAAATAAGCAAGCATTAAATAACGGGCAAATTTTTCACTTACTACACTTAGCGGACCCCAAGTACCACTTAAAGCGCCCTGCACAAGAATATTTACATTACACTCCAGCCATCAATAAATTGCACAATACAAGATAATGCATTTATTATTGAATAGCTATCACTAATAAGTAGAGCATTTACATCTTAATTGGTAATCAATATAGATGAAGGTTATGGCCATTCAAGTCCAGTAGTAAAATAATATGGTGTTTACCTTTTATCCAAAGCACATTTAGGTGGTCTAATTCGGCATTGAATCTTCATCTGTGGAGAAATATTCCTCATCTGAATATTCCCCATCCCCATAACCATCTTCTGAACCGTAAGCAACCACCTCATCGTTGATGAGATCTATAGTATTCTCATCGTGACGTCCCAGATGCATAACTTCTGCTACATCAATACTTATACGTTCTATATCAGTCCTACTTAGTGGAGTTGAGACTGGATCATCATCACAATGCATAGAAGCGTACTCATATGAGGAACATCTTCTTGATAGGCATCATCGTCACTTGATTCGACATCAATATCATCTAAAGGGCTCGGTCTTGGTGGAATGTCGTAAACATTCCTATTTGTGAACTTCTGAACAACATACCAATTCTCTTTCAACCGTAAGTCTTTTACATAATAACATTGGGAAGCTTGGCATGCCAACACAAATGGCTCATCCTTATACCAAGTTCGTGACATGTTGACACTAGTCATATGGACGTCCACTCGGACCCCTCGTCTTTGATCACTGACGTCAAACCAATCACAAATGAACAAGTAAACGTGATGCCCTCCCATATAGCGTAACTCCAGGATTTCATTTATAACACCATAGAAGTCTAGATTATTAGGCAAATTTTCACCCGTTACAACAACACCAGAATTTTGTGTCCGTCGCGATGGTTCACGTTATTTTGAATGGAACATTTTTCCCATTTATAATGCAAGCAAAATATGTTGCAACCCAACAGTCAGGACTGCAAGCTAATGCATATAGATCTGCGGAAACATCTTGCGGGTTGACCATACGTTGGTCTGCCAGAATACGGTGCATTGCCTCAGCGTGTTAGGAGTTTGGTATTAGTGGGGGAAATATCTAAGTAGACTGAGATTTTGGACTTACACGTTTCTTGAACCAAGTTGGAAACTCATTTTTGTGCATGCGATCAATTGAATTTGGTGTATGCAACTTACACTTCTCGTAGTGCTCACTGCACACAAAAGCCAAGGCCATGTATGTAAAAATCATGGGGACATAACACATAATAGGTACAACGGTTCTGGAAAACATAAGTAAATGTTTATAATATATCAAGGATACATACTCTATGTAGGGTTGAATCTCTACACAGTTGTTAAGAATGTACCATCGAGCTGAGATAAGAAGTTTATCATCTAATTTCACATTAGATGCTATACCCAAGGGACGAACATGTTGATTGAAAATTGAGAAACCATCTATGGTGTCCTCTCCTCCGCCATCAATGTTGTGATCAACTCAATTGAACTTCGTCTCAACATCTTGGAGGTACATTAAGCAAAATGTCAAGCATTCGTAATGAATATATGCTTATGCTATTGAACCTTCTGGTCGTGCTTTATTCTTGACATACCGCTTGAATTTGCCGAGATATCTCTCAAATGGATACATCCATCTATATTGTACTGGACCCCCAAGTATCGCCTCACGGGATAAATGAATAGCTAGGTGGACCATGACATCAAAAAAGGATGGAGGGAATATCATCTCAAATTTACATAAGATGCTGACAATATCACTTTGAAGCTGGGATAGGTTAGTTATATCAACTGTTCGTGAACACAACTTTTTGAAGAAGCTGCTGAGTTCTATCAATGCCAAGGCAATGTCAGATCGTAAGAACCCCCCAACTGCGATAGGAAGTAGGTGTTGCAAGAAAACATGACAATAATGGCTTTTAAACCCTGATATTTTGCAATCACGTACAAAGACATGACGGGCAATATTGGAAGCAAACCCATCAGGGAACTTAACCTCCGCCAACCATTCACAAAATTTATTCCTTTCTTCTCCGTGTAATGTGTACATTGCAGGTGGCAGTGTAAACCGTTCACCTGCACGCCTCAAATGTAATTCCTTCCGCATACCCAAAATCTCCAGGTCACGTCGTGCATTGATGTTATTTTTTGGTTTTTCCAGGAATGTTCATTGAAGTACCGAAGATGTTATTACAAATGTTCTTTTCAATATGCATTACATCCAAATTATACCGAATCAAAAGGGTTGACCAATAAGGTAACTTGAAGAATATGCTAATCTTTGTCCAATTCAACTCTTTCGAAGTGCGTTTTCTCTTCCTACGGGATTTACCAAATTGCACATCCTCAAGCATATGTAGTTGACTGACAATGTCTGATCCAGATAACACCCTTGGTGGAATTCGGTGATCTTCTTTACCATTGAACAACCCTTTCCTCAATCTCCATATGTGGTCTGGCGGTAAAAATCGATGGTGTCCCATATAACACTGTTTCCTCCCAAACTTCAATCAATTTGACTCTGTACTGGCATTACAAGAAGGACATGCCAATTTTCCTTTAGTTGACCAGCCAAAGAGATTACCATAGGTAGGGAAATCATTGATTTTCCACATCAAGGCAGCATGCAACGTAAACGTTTCCTTAGTGGAGGCATCATATGTAGGCACCCCCCCATGCTCCCAAAGTTCAACCAATTCATCAACCAATGGCTGCAAGTAAAAGTCAATGTCATTACCTGGTGATTTAGGACTAGGAATAATTAGGGATGTCATGAAGAATTGGTCTTTCATGCATGACCACGGAGGCAAGTTATACGGCACGAGGATAACAGGCCAAATGCTATTAGATTTTGCTAAATTGTTGAAGGGATTGAAACTGTTACTGGCCAAACCGAGCCTAACATTGCGAGCGTCACTAGCAAACCAACTATGGTCTTTATCAAATGTCTTCCAAGACTCAGAGTCTGCAGGGTGCCTCATAATGGTATCGATTGTGGCTCGTTGGTCTTTATGCCATCGCATATTAGTGGATATCTTTGTAGACATATATAAACGTTGCAGTCTTGGCACCAACGAGAAATGATGCAACACCTTTTGAGGTATAACTCGTGTCCCATGTGTATTTGACATCCACCTTGAAGCCTTACAAACAGGACATTCATTCTTATCAGCATTTTCCTTCTAGAATAATATACAATCGTTTGGGCATGCATGAATTTTGTGGTACTTGAACCCCAACCCTCTCTCCAATGACCGTGCCTCTTCATATGACGATGGGCATGCAGCATCCGGAAAGGCAGCCCGCAACAAGTTAAGCAACATATCAAATGATTTAATTGACCAACCACCAAGGGTTTTAATGTGTAGCAGCTTGACAACAAATGAGAGTTTGCTAAATTTTGTACACCCCGTAAAAAGTGGACGTCCGGCATCCTCTAGTAGCTGATCAAAAGAAGGTTTACATGAAGTTTCTGGTACGGAGGGGCGTGAAGGCATCGGAATAGTGTCGCCTTGGCTACCTTGAGGGAGATTATGGAATGTCCCTGCCCATATTTCATCTAATATATGGTCCATGTCATCGATGTATTCATCCTCATCACTGAGATCGAGATCGGAATCGACGTCAATCAAAGGGCAAGTTTCCTCCTCCCCATAAAATATCCATTGGGTGTAAGTAGGATTGAACCCTTTAATGAACAGGTGGTCTCCACCTCTTTGAAAGGCAAGAATAAATTATTACAACATAGCCGACAAGGACACCGGATTCGGTCACTTCCCATAGCATGGCTTTGTGCTAGTGTGAGGAAGTTGTTAACCCCTTTGGCATATGCAGGTGCTCGAAGTATATCAGGCAAGTTCATCCAACTCTTATCCATCTAAAAGGAGTATATCTCCAATTAGTTTATAAAAAGATTTCATCATACTAAATAGAGAGAGGAATCAAACCATGCGTCGAGTACCAAATGACTGAAAAATGAAAGGCAAATAATATATTGTACAAGTGTGCTAGGTAGTTACAAATCATCTCATAACGAAGCATGCATGCAGTAATTGTGGATGCAAAGTAAAAACCATCATCCATGTGTTTATAAGCATTTATCAATAAACAAATATGCCTTATATAATTTAAACATAATGTCAAAAACAAGTAGTACTGTTGGAAACATGCCATATTTATAAATAACTTAACAAATTATGGTAAGGTGTAAACATTTCTGGAGCAATTCACAGCAGACTTACCATAGTACTGATAGCTTGATCATGCTATGGACGTCATAAAATAAGGTAAGGATTGATCACGATTGATGAACCTGAAATTGTAAAAATAAACGATTAGATCATACTTAAACTCGTGACAATCAAATCGGGATCATGCACGTATCTTAGCTAGAAGAAATGGGAAAAGAATAAAATAACAAAGCAAAAAATAATAATGGTTGAACCGTAATATCGACAGTAAGGAGTGACCTCATCCCAATTTTTAGTTAGTTTTCAAAAAGAAAGAGTCTAAAGGATTTATTTTATATTCACGATGAGTCTCCCATTTCATTTTCAACTGGAGTAAGTGATGAAGTTTCAATACTGTAATTGCTTTACCTGAAAAACGACTTTCAGCATTATGAAAGCTAGAAAGGCTAAGGAATATGATATTACTACAATTGCATAGAACCATCAGATATGTATTGAACTCTTCATCGACACAAAGTTAGAAAATCACTAAGAACTAGAAATACAGGTTTTCTCTTGATCATGGATGAAGAATCGCAAAGGAAATAGTTCGCTATGACAATGCTATACATTAAAAACCCCAAGACAATATGTGAATCTGAGTAAGTTAATTTTAGCAAGGATTACAAATGAATAGATGCTCAAAAACTGATATTCTGCAAACGGGTATCCAGTTTTTTTATGCCTTGTTAACTTTAAGCACATAAAGATATATTTTGTGCCCTCATACTGAAATTTTACAATGGTTTTCAAAGAAGAGGATGCTGGGGACATGAAATGAACATGAATATTGCATATAATTTTTAAGAAAACGCTTAAAAAAGAATGAACAAAGTAGGGCATAAATTGATATTTCTTTGTACGGATTATGCTATAAGCTTCTAAAGCAAAAGGTAATAAAAGTAACTTTGCACAACCCTTTAAGGTATGGATCATGCCATTGATTATTTTGCATTCCCAACCTAATTAACTTCAAAAAATTATAAGGGGTATTATGGAAGCCCACAAGCTACAATAAAGTGGGTTTGGACTTGGATTTAATGAATAATCCAGTTGCATAGTATATCCATGTTTTCCAACCCAGGGTGAAAATATGCAGTGAAGCTCATGGTTTGGGAAAGTTCTACATAATTGGCCTATTAACTTTTGAGGAGAGAATTAATGTTCATTGATCAAATAATTCTCCCAGGTAGGATGGCTTGAAGCATATGTTTCAATGTCTCTCATTATTTGCAAAAGTTTTTGTCAATAAAATCTTTGTTCTGACCTGTAGGTGACTAACCTACTGTCGTTAATGCTGGGTCCACTAAAACAGAGTCTCTGCCAAACATTACAGTATGGCATTGCTAGTGTTTCAATTTCATGGATGTTTTATAGGAAATACCTTATAACCGGTCGGGCTGCTCTTCCCATAATAACAACCCTCCACTTATGATCCGCCACATGTCTATTTTATTTTATAACAGATGGACCTGTCTCCACCAAAGCATTCCCTATCTAATTTCAAAACTTCCCTTATACGGCTCCTAACTCTTCTCGCTCAACACCCTTTGAAGCCCTTCGAATTTGTTCTTCCTCGGCACACACCGGCCACCTGAGAACACTGGTCACCTGAGAAGTTGTAGGTCACCTCCTCCTTTCCATCGAAGTTGTTCACCCTCTCCAGCGCGGGTCACCTCCCCCTCTCCATCGACGTTGTTCATCTTCTCCGGCGCGGGTCTCCTCCTCTCCATTGAAGCGGGTCACGTTCTCCAGTTAATTTGGTTCAACATCTGCCTCTTCGTCTTCCTGGTCAGTCTGGAATCCTCATAAAATGAGGAACAACAGCAACTGCATCTTCCATCTCTTCTTCCACACACAGACATAATTCCCCAAAGAGGAACATGATCCACCTCAAAAATGTTGCGGCCTGAGGCTCCACTCAGTGCTCTTTCTAGAGGCAATGGAAGAATAACTGCAGATGGCTTTGGATCTGAGACATCTCCTCCATCAATATCCCTATCTAGGCAGTATAAAAGGTTGCACAAAATCAAACTGCCTGTGAATGCTAGGCTTCAATGGACCATTTCTCATGCCTAAGAAAAGGAATTTGACCAATAGAGGTAGCAAAATTCAGCTGTATCTTTTAGCTTTAGGGGGAAATAAGTAGTCAGATCCGGTCAACAACGGATCCCAGCTTTCATATATTGAAGTAACAACCTAAAAGTTGAAAGCATAGACCTGCTCAAGCCTTATCAACTTCTTCTTCTCTGGAATCTTCCTAAAAAGATGTCACCCTTTTCTCGCAAATTACTTGGGTTCCCTGGATCTGAGGCAACTCATCTTAGCCTCTCATGCTTTAACCAGTTCCCTCTCTCTCTCTCTCTCTCTCTCTCTCTCTCTCTCTCTCTTCCAAACAGTTGTGACAATTAAAATTAAAAAAAAAAGTTCAAAAACAGTACCGTCTTCTCTATTCTTCTCTATTGTTTTCTTACTTATTTCTCTCTTCCATAGACTTTCTGAAAGTCCAGTATGGAATCAAAAGAAAAACTAAGAAAAAAAATACAAAAATGTGGTCTGAGTGCTTCTCCTGCGACAGTAAGATAGGTTTCAAACGTATTTTGTATTTTCGTGTAACAGAGCTGAGAAGTTGTTTCTGAAATCAGCTAAGAATGTCTCTATATAATTTCTTGTGAGCTTGATTACGTGTCATTTTATGTGTGGGGGCTGTTATTATGAGAAGAACAGCCCGACCGGTCCGAAGGGGCTCTGTTTTTTATATACTTAAGTTAATGCTTATTATACAGTGGAATATATAGCATGCCTATTGGTCAAGACTCAATACATTGGTAGATTTTTTAGGCCAATCCTGTGTACTTATATCAGCTTTCTATGATACACTTCTTCACACTTGTATTTGAGACAAGGAATATCAAAATAAATCATGGCTATTTAGAATCTTAACAAAAGCACAGCAAGATTCATATGAATAAATATTTTTAAATGATTTCGTCAAGGAGATACAATACTTTAACAATAAGAATATGTAGATTAAAGAGATTTAATTCCCACACATGCATATAGATGCAACAATATACTTACAAAAATTTATAAGACTGAATAAGCACCAGTTTTGAGAAGTTGGTCACATGGGCATGCACTAATGAGGATGTGGCTAGGAATATATACTAATCAAGAAAAATAATCAATTTGGATTATTTTCTGCATTGGTTTGAACGGTCATAATTTTTGTGTGAAAATCTCACTTTGGGAACATCCTGGGACATAAACACCAATTATTTGGATAATTATAGCTACAAAATACTCATGTGACTATTTATTGTTATCTTACATTTAACAAGGAAATTTACTTTCCACAAAAATATTTAACATGAAAATGGTAGACAATAGTTTTATGGTATTTTGTAGCATACACACGATGGATTGGGATTTTCACAAAAAAGATGAAAAAAATGTCAATTATCAGCTATTACGGTACACAGCAGATTGGTCACCATTTTGGTCCTCATTATGCCCTTATGGGCTTTGCGAGGTAACATATACGTGTTTAAAGGTCAAATGAAATGGGGTTTTACATGGAAAAAAGTCTTATTTATAACACTTTCTATCCCATATTGGGAGGTACAGATAAGTGGCTCCAGTTTTGCTAATAGTTGAGGTGTGATACTCAATCCCTCTATCATATATAAGGTTGAGCTGTGGACCTTTAGACTCTAGCCTCAATAACTGTTTTTTTTTTTTTTTTTTTCCTTTTCATTAGTAACTTATATAAGTAGACTTGTATATTACCCAAATAATTCATGAGGACACCCAGAAGACATTCGTACAGGGCAAAGAGATATTTTCGTGGTCCTTGCCCCTGGCCCAGTGGTTACACAGGTTCAGGAGGGTTCCTCATGATGGATCATGCTCCCAATTTACCATTAATATACCAGAGTGTCTCCTATTCGTGAGACATCCATTCATTACTATTCTCTTAGAGAAGTTTTCTTGCCTTTAACTTGCCAACTTACATTTTTTATAACATCTACAAATTGGAAGCATTCTGCTACTGACTCACTCAAAAATGAGTAGCACTAATGCTCTCCCAAGTGCAGGAGGATGTCGTGTAATAATAAGGAATAAATTCCTAGATCGTCTCCTCAGGGAAAGTTACTCAAAAATTAAACTCGTTGAAAAAGTGTGAAAAACTTCACAAAGAGAAAAAAAACAGATGGTATGTGCAATGAATGGAAAGATTACTAGTCATGGACTAGATTCATGTTTTTAGATTTTTGATTGTCGGATGTAAATGACTAATAGATTAAATTCAGAAATTAATAAAACTAAAAGAATTTAAACTAGATTAGAAAGTAAATGACAAACATGCACTGAATATTAAAAAAAACTAAATTAAAGGTTCAACACAAAGTTATGAAAATTAAATAAACATTGTCTATAACAAAAATAAAATACACGAAAATAGCACAAGAACATAAAATGAAAGAGGAGATAAAAGTTAAAAACTCCCTCTCCGTTCTTTCCTCACTCTACTAATCAATAAAACAAACCAGACTATATAAATAAATAAACTAAGAAAACTAAAATGAAACTGCCACCTCTAAACTAACAATAGAAGAAATTAACATATAATGAGAAAAATCATAGCTGCCTACTAGCCGAACAACTATAGCAAGCAAATAAAAATAAAACTATGAAAATAAAATTCAATAAGCTACCAAGCCGTCTGCTACAAAAACCAAATGTAAGCTATAATGTAAACGAAAAGAGCAAAAAAAATAAGAAGAAGAACTAGAGTTACAACCTAGAAGAAAATCAAAGATGCTAAACGAAAATAAAAAATAAAAATTAATGAGCTGCCAACATAAAAAAAATATCTGTAAATGAAAAGAAAGAAGAAGCTACTAAGCAAAATAAAAGAGAATGAAAACCGAATGACTAATGAAATAGACACTGCCAGAAGAAAGAAAAACAGAGAAAGAAACAAGAAACAAATTGAAATTTTTTTCTGCAACCTCCCAAGAAAGAATACAAGAAAAAGGAAATAAATAAACTCAAAACCAATCCCTTTAATATGAAATGAAAACAGAAAACAAACTAGCTCTACGTAAACTTTAGAAAAATACACCGAACAAAATAAAACATAAAGCAGAAAAATGAAAACAAGTATATCTTGCGTCTAAACCAGCAACTGAAAAGGAAAATGAATTCAAAACACTTAGTTTAGGTATGGAAAACAACAGCAAAACAAACTGAATGCAGAAAAATAAAACAAGTGCTGCTCTAATGTCTAGTGGAGAGTAATTTCTGTGTGTCCTCTCCCTCTTCTAAGCTTCCAGCCCCTTAGTTTTATAGGTCAGCTTGTGTGTTTGCTGCCCTCTCATTTTCTGTCCGTGATTTATGCATGTTTTCAGTGCATGAATTCCAGCCGTGATTTCTTCTCTTTTCCGTGAGCTGCTGCTACTTCTTTTTCCATCCGTAATTGATGCATGTGTGAGCTGCCATGAGAGATTTGTTTTCTGCATTTACTGCATTGTGGTGCCGTGATTGATGTCCACTTTTGCATGTGCCTCTTTATTTTCTGCATCTGTTTTTCTGCATCATTTTTCTGCATGTGCAAGTGTTTTCTGCATTTTGCCGTGTGCTGCATGTGCTGTGGGCTCCAGCATGTGTGATTTTCTATTTTCTGCTTTGCTGAACTGATGTATGCTGTATATGTTTTCGGTGGAAATTCTGCTGCATGTAAGTTGCTGCTGCCGTGAGTTGTAAGCTGTCCAACTTTTCTGCTTTTTGCTTTACTGCATGTGTGCTGTCGTGGGTTGATTTCTTCTGCATGTGCTTCCCGAGTGTATGTTTCTGCATGGGCCCAAGTGATGCATGTTTTTTTTCTGCTGCTGTGTTTTCTGCGTCCGTGAGTTGTGCATGGCTTTCAACTGCATGTGCTGATTTGCTTTACAGCCGTGGGAGACTTTGCATGTTTCCTTTCCAACTTTCAGCACTTCCTTTTTCAATTTCTGCACGTCTCTCTCCTTCCCATCGATTAAGCACCGACTGCACACTCTCAATTTAACCAATTCATGCACGGACTCACTCCAATTGAAAACATCCACCGACTTCCCTTACTTTTCAAGACACCTCGCTTGCATGACACCTCACCTTCACAACCAAATTTGTACCAATTTGAGCATGCGTTTTTGATGATCTCGTAAATTTTATTTAAATTGGAAATAAAGAGATAAAACAAATTAAAATTCAGAAGAATAGAATATTAAAAAAATATATTGTGAGGAAATATTGTCCAAATAAATCATAGTTATAAAATTAAGCATAAACATGATATTAATCAATTAAAAATCACAACTCAAATTTATGCTTATTAACTATTTTTCCATTTAAAACCAATAATAATGTCATGAGGAATTTAAAATACATTGGTTTTAAATATCTAAAATATGCAATATTTCGGCTCAATCAGCTACTATCCTATCTCCATATTCAAGATTTTTACAAAACTCAATAGCTACTGAGGTTGGATAATAATACATAACACAAAAAGGATTATCCTAGAATATTAAATACATCTTAGATATCAATAATAAAATCTGGGATATCATGAAGTAGTACAACACCCTTAAATATGACATTTTCGTTGTGCTTGCCCCTGCCCAGTGGTTACACAGGTTCAGGAGGGTTACTTATGATGGATCATGCTCTCAATTTACCATTAATATACCAAAGTGTCTTCTATTCGTGAGACATCCATTGATTACTATTCTCTTAGAGAAGTTTTCTTGCCTTTAACTTGGTAACTTACATTTTTTAGAACATCCATCCATTGGAAGCATTCTGCTACTATGATATCACCATATTCAAGATTTTTACAAAACTCAATAGCTACTGAGGTTGGATAATAATACATAACACAAAAAGGAATATCCTAAAATATTAAATACATCTTAGATATCATATTAAAATTTGGGATATCATGAAGTAGTACAACACCCTTAAATATGACATTTTCGTGGTCCTTGCCCCTGGCCCAGTGGTTACACAAGTTCAGGAGGGTTCTTCATGATGGATCATGCTCTCAAATTACCATTAATATACCACAGTGTTTTCTATTCATGAGTCATCCATTCATTACTATTATCTTAGAGAAGTTTTCTTGCCTTAACTTGCTAACTTACAGTTTTTAGAACATCCATCCATTGGAAGCATTCTGCTACTATCCTATCTCCATATTCAAGATTTTTACAAAACTCAATAGCTACTGAGGTTGGATAATAATACATAACACAAAAAGGATTATCCTAAAATATTAAATACATCTTAGATAACAATAATAAAATCTGCTTCCTCGATTTTCACTCAATTGTCTTTACCAAATATCAAGCTTATCAGAAATCTGGTAACTAAATTTAGTTAAATAGTCTTTATTCTAATTTTAGTTGTATGCATTTGTAAATCTTTTTATGCATGCATAGATATACATCATGTCCCAAGAGCACTATAGAAACGGCTTCCATCATTGAACTTTGTGGAAAATCCACAACTCAACACTATGTTTAGGAAGATTTATTTCAAGTAGCATAACAGAACCTAGAAAACATCATCAAGGTGGGTAACAAAAATCAAATATTGGAGGGCCCCATAAACTCGGAATTCCCCAAATTTGTGCAAGGACTTCACAAATTCATATACTCATCTCAAAATGGTAGAACTTTCTGCCCCATTAACGGAATTTATGCAGTTACGAAAGGTAAAGAAACAGGGTCGTAAGTACTAGAATTAGGGGCTTCTAATTCAGCATATATATATTGCAATATATATATATTTAAATTATCTAATACACTCTGATTAGAAAAAAAAATTATCTAATACACTCTAATTGAGCAGCTCAAACACAAGAGACAGAACAACAACATTAAACCGCAAAATAGAGGAACAAGCATTAGTTTAAGTTTTGGAAATAAGCATCAAAGTACCTGCCTGAAAAAAGGCACCACTACTTTTGTAATGCAACAAACTCATGAAGGGGGGGAAGATAAATGCAATGGCAACAAGATATACCTCAATAGAGCCTCGGTTTGCCATATTATTCTGCCCAAAATCTTAGAAAATTTTCGAAATGGAGGGATGGAGCTTCAATTTGTAAGGGAAGCTGGAAATGGAGGGTACCGATTGTGGAGATTTCAAGTGGAGAGAAGGCCGTGTGACCACTAGGGTTGCCGCGAGAGAAGGCCGATTGTTTGGGACTCAGAAAATGGGGCGGTTGCAATGACGAAGGAGTTGGCGCCGTGAGAGAACACTGGGAACGGTGGCGCTTGCATCCAATGAAAGTGGCCGGAGTTTGTTGGTGAAATAGGTCGAAGTGCAGATGGGTCCTCGCGTGTCCAAACATGGGGAAAATAACAGTCAGTTTTCTTGCTTGGCGCCCTTATGCTAGATCCCGACGAAAATCACTTGCGACGCAACACACATCTTAATGAAGTCGGTTGGTAAGGGATTTAGAGGGCCGTAGCGAGTTCTAAATCGATGTAAAAAATACCTAATTGCGTCAATTTCTTTTGTATCGATTTTATGATAGCTGGTAAATGGTAGTTTTGTTGTTGTGTGCACACATGGATTCTGAACCCGGTGTATTTTTATAGTTTTCCACACTTCAAGGCTATTGAGTAAGAAGTGAGAATCACTTGTCCTGCCTTCAATGGACCAATCTGAAACATGGTGAGAGCTTTTAAGTGCTGAGATTACTACCTAGAAATCACCTTCAATTTTAATGTTTTTCCATTTATTGTTTACTGCCATTTTGATGCCAATAAAAGCTGCAACACTACTAGACTTCCTACACACTGCAGCTGCTACACTACTAGACTTCCGACCTAGAAATCATCTTCAAAATATTGCACTGCAATATTTTTCTAGAATGATTCCTACACACTGCAGCTACTACACTACCAGACTTCCTAACCGCTACATCAAAAGCAATCGAAATCTGACCTATATCAGAGGATTCCCAAATGAATTGATCTTGAGTGAACTTACTGACCCATGCATTCTTATGATCCTGAAAAAGTTTCAAAGTATTTTTAACAAACTGATCAATGTAAGAGGATTTTGAACCATGAGTGAGTTGATTTTGATAGAACCACAAACAGAACATGGCTATTATTGCAAACAATTGGAAATGGTGAACCTCTTGAGATTGATGTTGAGAAGGACTTCTGGTTCCAAGATAGCCTTTATACAGTTTGTGACATCTTGTCCAACAATGTCTATGTTTAAAGGCCGGGGGACTGTCTCCAAACATCACTTTTAAATTCATCAATTTGAACTTAATTATATATGGACTAAACTGATTTTTCAAAGATTATCATATATTCTCTTGAGAAAATTAACACTACTTACCGAGAAAATTCTAGTATGAGAAATGGTCAATTGATAAAAACAAAAAATAGAGATACACTTCTTTCACAATTATTACTCAAACTGATATCATTATTTTGAGTTAATAATGATATCTAAACATTTCAATATTACAAGATAATATCATTAGGGTGGCGTTTAGCTAGGTACCATAGAAGAGTTAACTTTAAATTTAGATTTAGATTTGGATTATAATTTGGATCTAAAATTAACTATAATCACACATCTAAAATCTTGAAAAGCTTAAAAGCCTATTTGGGTTTGATGCAAATTCAAGTTTTAATATAAATAATGTTATATACAGTTTTAAGATGTACAAGTCCCGAAAAAAGTGGATCAGTCTAATAGAGTCTAATAGTACTATTAAATTTTTTTTTTTCACATTGGTCTAATTAGATTTACACAACTAATTTATATTGTAAATATCATTTCCATTTTAATATATGATCCAAATTAATAAGATATTTTGGATTTTAAATCTCTAATCTTTTATTTTTTTAAAAAAATATCTCTAATCCAAATTAAATCCTCCTTCGGGTTCATTCATCCAAAAGCACCATAGGCGAGGTATATAATATAATTTGTGTAAACATTGTGCATGTATCGTTGTTAACTAATAATAGTCACTACAAGAAAAATAGCCTTTTACAGCGCTAAAAATAGTCGCAAAAGACTCCAAAGATCGCTGGAAATACTTATTCTCAGTGTTTTGTACTACGCCGGATGTTAGTCGCAATTGTCTACTCACTTATAAATTAATTCAGTGATATTAAAAAAGCGCTGCAAATATGTGACTATTTACAGCGATTTTAGCCGCTGTAAATATTAAAAAAGTCGCTCCAATTATGCTTATATCTTAGTTGATAATCGCTGGTTAAAGAAATTTTCAGTGGTATATAAATGCCGTAAATAGAATGAAATTCGTTGCAAATAAATCCTTATTAGTTGCAGTGTTTTTATATGATGCTACATATAGTTATTATTATTTGCAGCGGTTGATATAAACGCTAGAAATAACATAATTCCCAGCGTTATGCAGCGCTGGAAATACTATTTACTGAGCATGCATAAACGGTATTAGCAGCGGTTACTCATGCACTACAAATATTGTTAATAGCTTACATTCTTTTTTCCAAAGAATATACTGGCGCTGCAAATACTCTCAGCAAGTCACTGTACGTAACATTTCAGCCAACTGGTGATATGTGCCTAATTCAAATCCTGCTCCACTCACTCACAATATTCTCAAATACAACATATTTATGCTAAACCAAAAACATACATTCATCCAAATACTTGGCATTTAACAACCATATATACCACTTTCTTATAATATAAATTTAATCATCAAATACAACATTGTACTAATTGTTTTAGTAATCAATACATTGGCATGGTGCATTAATGGAAGGTAGTGAACTATGTCTTGGAGCATTTAATATTATCTGTCAAGCATACATCTTGGATATTTTCTTTGTCACACTCTCAATAAACACACATTGCCATTGGTTCAGATGCTATGGAAGTGGAGATCATTTTGGATGACACATTGGTGGCCGACTGGAACATCCACAACTTCGCTGCACCCTCAAACTATACAAACCATATGTATACCCCTTGTGACTTGCATCGTGCAGACAAAGATCTAGCTGTTTGGAACATAAAAATTGAATTTTCAGTACATGAAACATTGTAATATAGAAAAAGCACATTATATACATACTATCATTTTGAGGATCAGCCTTTGCATATTATATATATGCAATTGGAAATGTATGGATACACATACAGCATTGCACCAAATATATTGTGGGTTACACATTTCTCAGAAACTTATTTGCCTATAAGTTATATATGTAAAAACTAATATCAAACTCTTCATGATTGATACTTTTGATACTTGCGATAAGATCTAATTAAAAATGGTATGCCATACGTCCCTGCCACTTTTTATCTTCACACCCCAAACCCCTGGTCCCTCTTTCTATATAGATTAGCATCATGGATTCATATGTTGTGCCTCCAACCATACGTAGTAGCCACAAAACTGCATAGTGCATGTGTAATTTTCTACTTCATGATCAAGCTCTCTTAAAAATGAAGGATTCCTATACTAAACTTCCTAAACCAGTGTGCGAGTTACCTAAAATGGAATAAAATTGACAACCTTGAACCTCGACAACAAAAGCTCTAAACAATGGGCCATCACCAGCCCAAAAATGTACCTCATGGTTTCCCCTATCAGTAGCACTATGGTACAATTCAATGTTTGAGCTTGGATGGTGATTAAAATTCAGAATCTTGGATAATATTGGTTCTGGAAAGCACCTACCACAATAAAGGCACAAACAAACTGCCTTACTCCTATACCCATGCTTCGTGACAACTTAATGCTTAAAGGATCTGAAAGTCATATGATAACCTATAACTTGCACATGATAGCAAGAATGGTATGCCATACGTCCCCTACATGTGACATGTACAAGATGTATGGGGCTCATGGTGATATTTTAACAATCAATGCATTAATTCATTTTCATATGAAATTAATAGGGGCAATGCATCGTTATACAAAAAAATTCCTATATTCCCATTTATAATCGGAACATTAGGCCATAGTAGTTATCCATATAGTTTAATAAGGACTACATGTGTAAGGATATATGCTATGTCAAGTCTAGATTCATTTTTGAACATTGACAGATTACAAAGAGCGCAAAACCAAATGACAGCATTGATTAGTTTTTTTTGTCCATCATGAACTGTGAACAGAAGGAAACACGGGAGCCTTAAAATTGACGTTTCTTGGGAAGTTTTTTCAAGTAGCTCTAGTGGTTAAGGCCATGCTCAAGAAAGGCTATAAGGTAGGACATCCTCATAATTTGTATAAGAGGCATGTTCATGTGAAAAAATAGGGAGAAAAGGATGGCTATCAGATGTTCCAAGGTGATGGAGGATTGATTGAACAGGACAGTGAGGCTTTTAAGATGTTGCATACAGGTCCTGTAAAGAAGTAAAAAATAGTTGGTGCATGGATCATAAAGAGTCATACAAACGCGTTTACCAAACTTTCAGATTGAAACATGACAAGCTGCATGGGCCTAAACTCTGTTACAGATACTCAACTACTTGACAAATAACATTTAAATATTGAACATGATAGACTTCCAGTATGGGGTCTTCGTCCTTGGGGACATAAACACGTGCCTTTATATCTATAACCACAGAGGACTTAGATAAAATATTTTTATAAACTGAGTGTGATCAATACAACCTGTGTGTTTGCATGCACCTATGAGACTAGTGCTATTTATGCTTCTACATGTATGCAAAAAGTCATCTTTTAGATTCAACTTCTAAAACAAAATAGACTGTAAGCATTTTAACTAATTTGAGATGAATGGATAGAGCAATAACCATTCATTAGTAATCTGTAAAAAAGTTAGGCACGTGTATACACTAGACACATCATTATAATTTCTTGCCAATTATCAATATATGAAGCTGTAACAGCCCGCTAAAATTATCAGTTTTGGATTATTTCCCGACAGCAATCACATCTCTCTCGTCTTTACCCTCATCTGGAATCACGCGTATAGATTATCTTTTCCGTAAATCACGTAATTTGTTCTTCACCAACAGCTGTAAAATCATGAGTCTTCCAAGACCACGCCTAGCCTTTCTCAAGCCCAAACTACCACTTTATGTGGTGGACAGCCACCGTACGCCGCCACGTACGTTCCTCCGACGCATGTTCGTGACGAACAACGAGCGACGCACGGGTTATCCCGTCGATGGTATAACCTTCTATCTCTAGTTATTTTACGTTTAAAATAGTTGGTTGGTTTGTGGATTGTGTAGTTGTATTTGTGGAATTCGTTGCGTAGTTGTGAAGCGAAGTGTGGTTGTGAAGTGTTGCGTTTGATTGTGTATTTTGTGGACTGTGCTGTGAAGTATAGGCGTGAGATGGATGCCGTAGATGTGATACGGCGGGTTGTGTGAAGAGAATACGCGTGTAGCGTATTCTGTGTAATGCAGCGACGCGCCGCGCGACGTGCACTGTAGTGATGTGTGTCGTAGAAGGAAGGGAGTACGCATGTAGTGTACTCCGTGTTGTATGGCGATGCATCGTGTGATGTGCATCGTGTTGATGAGAGTTGTAGCGAAGGAAGTACGCGTAGCGCGTACTCCGTGTCGCGTAGCGATGCACCGTGAGACGTGTATCGCAGTGATGGGTATTGTAGTGTGGATGGAAGAGAGTTCACGTGAGTGTACTCTGTATTAAGTCGTGATACATCGGATGGCGTGTCACGAAGGGTTGAATGGCGTAGCAGAGAAGTGTGGAGCGTATGGTGTAATGTTGGGAAACTGTATGACAGTGTCCCGAAGCAGTGATGATATGGATTATAGTCCGGGATGACTGGTGTCATCTTGTGGTTGACTATGGCTAAGAGTATATGGATTGAGAAATGAGTTGTTTGTTTGGTTGTTATTGATAATTTTAATGAACTTGTTTTAGTGCAAAGGCTTTCTGAAGTCAATTTATCTCTTCCGAGTATAGTGAAACCTCAAGTTGGCCGTGGTGTTGCAAGTGCTTACAATATGGCAATTGAGTTCAGAAGTGAAAATCTTAAGGACTCGAGTGTTCCTCTTCCAGCTGTTGTGCAGTTCCTCGTGTCTCGCGCTCTATTCTCATAGAACGCGACGATCGAGGTAAGTTAGCCTCTAACTTACTATCAGTTTATTGTGTATGTGTGATGGGTAAGAGAACTACAATTTATGTATGTATGTTATCGTATATGCCATGTCATGCTATGTCATTACATGTTTATCTGTTACGTATGATTTAATCTCTCATGAATAATTATCTGTTAAATAATCTTTTCTGCCATACAATGATGTATGTTATAAGTATGCCATGTTAAGTATGCCATATGATACATGTATGCCATGAAATGTTTATGATTAAATCATATTATGCCATTTACAAGTATACGCCATGTTAGAAAAGTATATGATATTAAATAATATCACATGCATTAAGAAAGATAAGACATGTTATGTTATAATAATGCGTGGGGCCACAACAACTGTGGAGTACGTATTATATTTATGTTATTTATAATGCGTGGGGCCACAACAACTGTGGAGTACGTATTATATTTTATGTTATTTATAATGCGTGGGGCCACAACAACTGTGGAGTACGTATTATATTTTATGTTACTTATAATGCGTGGGGCCACAACAACTGTGGAGTACGTATTATATTTATGTTACTTATAATGCGTGGGGCCACAACAACTGTGGAGTACGTATTATATTTATGTTATGTTATTTATAATGCGTGGGGCCACAACAACTGTGGAGTACGTATTATATTTTATGTTATTTATAATGCGTGGGGCCACAACAACTGTGGAGTACGTATTATATTTTATGTTATTTATAATGCGTGGGGCCACAACAACTGTGGAGTACGTATTATATTTTATGTTATTTATAATGCGTGGGGCCACAACAACTGTGGAGTACGTATTATATTTAATGTTATGTTACTTATAATGCGTGGGGCCACAACAACTGTGGAGTACGTATTATATTTATGTTACTTATAATGCGTGGGGCCACAACAACTGTGGAGTACGTATTATATTTTATGTTACATGAAGTATGGGGCCACAACAACTGTGGAGCATACACTACATGAGACACAGCAATTGTGACATGTAGAATACGTGGGGCCACAACAACTGTGGAGTACGTATTATATTTTATGTTATGTGAATTCATGGGGCCACAACAACTGTGGAGCATGAAGTATGGGGCCACAACAACTGTGGAGCATACACTACATGAGACACAGCAATTGTGACATGTAGAATACGTGGGGCCACAACAACTGTGGAGTACGTATTATGTTTTATGTTACTTGAATACGTGGGGCCACAACAACTGTGGAGTACGTATTAATGCACGTTATTAATCAAGACAATTAAATAAGATTCCAAGTTTATGTTAAGTCAAGTTTCAGATCAAGTTCATGTTATGTTATGCTCACGTACATGTTATGTTCATGTTCATGTTATGTTCCAAGTTCATGTTCACATCATGTTATGTTCACGTTTATGATACGTTCAAGCTCACGTTCATGTTATGTTATGTTCATGTCCATGTTATGTTTCACGTTCATGTTATGTTGATTGTTCATGTTATGTTTTAAGCTTAAGTTCATGCCATGTTAAGTCAAGTTCAGTTCACGCTTAAGTTCTGGTTAAGTCATGCTATATGTCAAGTTATACTATGTTTATGTATGACTATAATTATGCATTTATGCTTTTACTGCCATGCATGCATTTTTAACCTGTGTATAAGTTTTATGTTAACTTACTGAGATTTGTAATCAAATCTCACTGTGGTAGTCCCAACTACCATTCCCCCCGAATGGTAGATCTTGTTACAGGACCCAAAGGAGAATTGGAATCTGACCAACTGAATACGGTCGACTAGGCCACGGTGCGATGTTGATGATGGTATAGTATTTAACTTAGGTTAATACTTGTACTTTTGGAGTTGTATCTCAAGTATTCTTTTGATCACAACCATTTTAGACTAGTGTGGTGATCACGGCTTTTTAGTATGCCTTTATGTATGAATTATGTTTCAAGTATTTGGGATATATTTAGTTGGTGCATAGTATTGCTAAAGAAAAAGATTATCCGCTGCGAATATTGCATAATGTTAGATGCATGTTAGGAACATTGCATCTTATATGTCATGAACGGGGGCAGGTAACCTTGTGTTGCATGTCTCGACGCTTCAAATGTCCGTTTAATCCCAAGCGGAATTTGGGGGCGTCACAGAAGCTGTGTTCATCCTATCAAACAAGGTAACATAATAGTGCAGCAAAATGAATAAAACAAGCCATTTGAGATGCACAACGTCAAAGTGTACGCACTGCATTGGAAGGGGGGGTAAACAACCAATCCAATAAAATGCCCTATAAGCTGAACTAGCAGAAAACACCAAGTTCAGCTCCAAATTTCATTCTCAATAAGATTAGACACCAGAGAAAAAGGTTGGGGGACTAGATCAGCAATCTTTTCCAATATATGTGGGATTTTTGATAGACCGAATTATGTATACAACTAGTTCAATGTTTTTGGGTACCCTTTCCTTTCCTTTCCATTACATGTAGCAACATGTGTTTTAATATGATAACTCAAATGATGTGGCCTGAAACTAGAAGAAAAATCATGGTGTTTATTTATTTATTTATTTATTCATTCTTTAACGTAGGTATCTTCCATCCAACAGAAAACATCTCCAACATTCCCAAGCTGCTCCTTATAAATCAATTTACAATCTTATTTGATGGTATAATTTATGCCTCCCACACAGTTCTCATTTAAATTAGTAGTGTTATGAACTATATTCTTGAACAAGAGTATAAAAGATACATAGCTTAAGACACTAACAAATTACATATATCAGAAGGTGGAATGGTATTTACCAGTGTAATTACTCAAGATAATTGACAGCAGAGCCACGAAACCCACTAACCCGCTTCTTTAACATCTGAACCGTTGCTCCAGAGTCCTATAAGCAAAAGTTATAAAAAAAATTCTAACTTTGAAATTGATATTTTTCCCCAAAAATATCTAATACCAGCTTTAATTTTTTCTTATCCACAAATTTTCCAAGTTTGCATACCTAACATATTGTGAGTAGAAGCATTATTTTAACACGAAGGCAGAATATCAGTAATCACAATACTAACCCACTTTATACCTTTGAAGTGAAATAGGAGTCGTTTCAGAAATTCTATATCATAAACATAGAAAATAATCACCCATTTATGAACATCAGACCATAATAATCACCCTAAATGCTAAGGTCTTCCTATTAAAATGTAATTTTTTCAAGTTCAGGTCTTGGATGCAGAATCAGTGACATTAAGAAAATACGGGGAATGAAGACATCACCTGGTTCGTGGGGCCGCTTTTGAATTTCTGCACCATGACACATTCAATAATTTGGGCTCATCACACAGTCCCAACTCTCATGATTTTTTTCCAAGCATGCCAAGGAAAGTATGCTGCAGTTGCAAAAAGTGAGCCGTCCCATTCATACCACGTATATACATGGTATTAGTTATCCTGTACAACAAGTTATCAAGTCCAACAGAAGTTTACTTTACCATTAGTTTTGAATGTCTTCAATAAGTAGTAAGATCCGTAAGCATGCCACTACAATATTTCATTAAGTATAAAGATAACAGTGGCTTAGATATTTACCTGTATCATTTTACCACATATCATAATATCGTCTCATGTTTGTTGCCCAAACATATATATATATATTTATGATCTCTCACAGCACCTAAAAAATAACTTCACCCAACCCAGCTTGCTCCCACAAAACATATACATATAGCCTTCCATTGGATATATATATATTGTCAATCCACAATCGGAACAACAAAAAATGCACCCAAAATGCCACAAAAAACCTTCCCTTGTCTTCTCACAAAAACCCGCTCATTGAGTCTCTCGATGAGACTCACTGAGGGATGGGTTAGCAGCGAAGAAAGCCCTCAATAGGCGGTCGGTTTCCGTTTGTCTCTCCAACAGAAGCTGCATGTTTGCCTTCATTGCCTCCATCTCACTCTCGGAAGATTCAGCCTCTTTCTTATGTTTCTCAATCAAAGCTATGTACTCTTTCTCTCGTGCCAATCTGCGTTGTCTCGTAGACTCTGGGATTACCATCTCTCCCAATCCTCTTGCATAACCTGGTCTATGACCAAGTACTTCTCTGAAGACACCCGCTGCCCTTTCGTCAGTTCATTGCTCTGGTTCTAGAGTATCCAGCTTTCCAACCATATTGTTCTGAAATACGACATTATAAATCCATTAACTACAATGATGTGTTGAGGTTAGGATTTCTGTTATTCAATTAAATAACAAAGAACTAACATTGCGGTTAGCAAATATTAATTATCTAGGAATTTACTCACATATTTGTCTTCGATGGTAGGTGTTAACAATTTATTTTTCTTCTTTGACCAGTGGGTCTTCTTGAAGAAGTCTACCAAATTCGTCGATTCAGCCCTCTACATGTGTATGGAATGTGTATATATAACACACAGTCAGGAAATCTAGCACAACATATTTCCACACCGGGATTGGTAGCTTAATCTCGGTATATATTAGAGTACCAAATAAATGCTATAAAGTATAGGGACAAGATGCTTTGTCTCTATATGAAAATGCAAGTAGGGAATTGTGGTAGGGAATTGTGCTATTGGGCAAGTTAAACAACCTAAACCTAATACATTCTCTTCAAGAATCCGCACAAAGGATTTGGGACCTGCTGTGTGGTTAATAACCAGCCTCTTCCTACTCTCCCGATTTTTAGTAGATATTTCCTACCATGAAAAACCCATTAAATGCAAGCAAAACAAAATATAAGTTCAGTAACAAAAAATCTACTAGTGATACATTAACCAACAGACTGTAAGTTTGTATTCACCAACCTTGATGCATACCTTGAAGGCCTCGATACCCCATCTACCACATAGCTTAACCCAAACAAGGGGGCTGACCAAAATAGTGTCGTTAGCCAATGCTTCGTGGCTGGCATATGATAAATATATCTTATGCAATTCATGGTGAAATGCATTAAATCGCTTCCGAAGCTGTTTCGTTACTGTCAATCGATGGTTATCCAATTCCCAATCAAGTTCAAAATCCCCCTACATATATAATCAAATGTATGTGGTTTAATCAATTATACTACAACCACTTTCAACCTACCAACATGAATGGCCAAAAGTCTTACCTGAACACGATCGATTAACTCATCCTTATGTGCTTGGGGTACATCACTCCATCTTGGATCATGTCACAATGATGTTTGACTATCCATGTTAATCGTGTTGTAAACATGTTGGCGTTTGAACAACGTGGTGCTGTTTCTCCATTATTTATCTTCAACAGCACCTTTCCATGCCTCCGCAATTTTTCAAATTCAGTGCACTTGGCTGGCCCACGTCCACATCTCCTCTAAGCCTAGTTTACTACAGGCTCCGTGTGGATGTCCTCACCTGTATTGACATAATTAACAATAATATATGGTTAGGAGTCTGATGTTATTTAAAACTTTATTGTAACACCATGATATTAACTCATTTTGTATTAAAAGACATGATATGTGAACATTACCGATTTGAACTCCTGCAGGCTTTGCCTTTATATTGGGTGAGGTCACTTGATCAGGCTTCGTGGGGATGTCCACACCTGTATGACATAATAACAATAATGTCTGGTTAGGGTCTGATGGAATTTACAAATATATTATAACACCATGATATGTATATTTTGTATATACATAAAAATAAGGCATCATATGTGGACTGTACCAATTTGAACTCTAGGAGGCATTGCCTCTATATTAAAAGAGGTCACTTTGTTAGCATCCGTGGGGGCATCCACACCTGTATCACATAATAACAATAATGTCTAGTCAGGGTCTGATGGAATTTACAAAGTATAATGCAACACCATGATATGTATATTTTGAATATGATAAAAATCATACACATGTTAACTATACTGATTTGAACTCTATTAGGCTCTGGCCTTATACTGGGTGAGGTGACTCTGTTAGGCTCGACCTCCAGTGTTGTGGTCGCACATGGTGGCTTCCACGGATGGCTTGGGGGTTGGGTAGAGTCATCTGAACTGGCCTCATCCACGACTCCTGGACTATGATATGAACTAATTTGAGCACCACATGGCCGGCGGGCTTGACATGAATAAGGCACCATTCTTCTACCATGGAATCCTCGGCCACTAGCTCCCACTGCCTCGCCTACATTTAAATGGCATCTCATTCGTGTTAGGATCATATCTAACTATATTCAAATCAATGCCAAAGCATGTCAGAATATCTACTTGGGCCGTTCATGCTCCTTGTGAACGCCTAATGTTGAGATGGGATTGCAACGGAATTAGTTAGAACACTATGCGTAGTTGTTCTTCCTTCTTTGCCCGACCTAAGATGGATTAATAAAGTCTATCATCTCTAACCTCAATTGTAGTTCACAAATATAAACGCACACTCCAATAAGATAACGCATTAAACAATCAACAATTGTCAAGTATCGAAGAAGCTTAATCATAATATAAAATTTATTCTAGCTGTTCAAGTTTAAATAAATCAAGACAAATGCAAGTTCATGCTTGTAAAAAATTGGCTTCTGATTATGATAAACCATTGAAGAATTAAATACAGATATCTAATATGAGAATTCACCTAATATGTAATATGTTGTCAGTTGGTTATTCTGAGTAAGACTCTTTGTCGGTGGATGGGTCATCATCATCTGAATATTCCCAATCACCATAAGCATCTCCAGAACCAGAAAGAGCCATGCCATCATCAATAAAATCGGTTGAATTTCTGTCAACACCACCCGACTCCATCTGGTCTCGTGCATCAATATGGGTAGGTTCTATATCAGTCCTACTAAGTCGAGTTGACACTGGACATGCATCACAATGCGAAAGTGGATAGTCATATGGGAACTCATTCTCTTGATAGGCATCATCGTCACTCAATTCGCCATCAATACTATCTAAAACCCTCTACACTGATGGAATATCATACACATTCCTATTATTGTACTTTTGCACAACATACCAATTCCCTTTCACCCTTAGATTCCTAATGTAAAAACACTGGGAAGCCTGGCATGCCAACACATATGTTTTGTCCTTATACCAAGTCCTATTCATATTGAGACTAATTAAATGATCGTCTACTCGTACCCCCCGTTTTTTTATCACCAACATCAAACCAATCATAACTGAACAAGAACACTCTACGACCTCCCATGTGGTGTAACTCTACAACATCATTGATAACACCATAAAAGTCTACATTATCAGTATCTTGGTCACCAGTTACTAACACCCCAAAATTTTGTGAACGCCAGCAAAGTTCATGAGAGTTCGTATGGAACCGTTTACCATTAATAATGCAGGCAGCATATGATGCAACCCAACGATCAGGACCGCAAGCTAACGCATACAAATCTGGGGACACATCAAGTGGATTGTTGCTATGCTGGTCTAGAACCTACATGAATATCGGGGTAAATCGTGAACTTGTAGTTTCAGTGACATTGTCATATCAGGGTCGAGTATAAAACCACAAAGTAGCTAAGTAGCAACAATCCTTACACGTTGCTTGAACCAAATTGGAAACTTAGTTTGTTGCATGCGATCTATAGAATTTGAGTTTGACACCTTGCATTTGTCATAGTGTTCCCTGCATTTGTAGAACACAAAGGGGGAAACATATTTAGTCAGTGACGTAAATTAAATGACAAATGGTAGTAGGTTGTTTCGAGATAACACGAAGGAAGTAATGATTGCTTACTCTACATAGGGTTTGATCTCAATACAATTGTTTAGGACGTACCAAATGGCTGCAGCATGGAGTTTATCTTCTAATTGCACATTATTAGCTATACCCAAGGGACGAAGTTTCTAGTTGAAAATTTTGAACCCATCTGTAGTCTCCTCTTCCACGCCATCAATGTTGCGATCTGGTCAATTAAACTTCGTCTCAACATCTTGGAGATACATGGAGCAAAATGTCAAACACTCGATGTGAACCCAGTCTTCAACTATTGAACCTTTTGGACGCGCTTTATTCTTAACATACCGCTTGAATTTCCCGAGATACCTCTCATATGGATACATCCACCGATATTGAACTAGACCTCCAAGAATGGCCTCACGGGGTAAGTGTACAACTAGGTGGACCATAACATCAAAAAAAGATGGAGGGAATATCATCTCCAATTTGCATAGAATGGTGATGATATCAAGTTGAAGCTTTGATAGACGATTCACTTCTAGTGTTCGGGTGCATAACTCTTTGAAGAAACTATTAAGTTCAGTCAAATCCAATGCAATATCCCTCTTTAAGAACCCCCCCCCCCCCCAACAACAATAGGAAGAAGTGTTTGTAAGAAAACATGATGGTCATGGCTTTTGAGCCCAGAGATTTTGGAATCACGTACAGATACACAATGAGTGATATTGGCAGCGAACCCATCTGGATATTTAACCTCAGCAAGCCACTCATAGAATTTATTCCTTTCATCTCCATGTAATGTGTATGATGCATGTGGCATTGTCACACGTTCACCTTCACGTTTCAAATGTAATTCCTTTCTGAAGCCCAAGATCTCTAGTCACTCCGTGAATTAGTGTTATCTTTTGTCTTGCTGGGAATGTTCATAAAAGTGCCCAATATGTTCTCAGAAATATTCTTCTCAATATGCATAACATCTAGATTATGTCTAAGCCGCAAAGTTGACCAATAAGGCAGTTTGAAGAAGATGATTTTCTTTGTCTAGTTCAACTCTTCTGCAGTGCATTTCCTCTTCCTACAAGATTTTCCAAATTGAATATCTCCTAACATTTGTAATTGAGTTAAAAGATCCGCTCCTTCAACCAATGTTGGTGGCATGCGAAGATCTTCTTTACCGTTGAACAACACTTTTCTCGTTCGCCAAATGTGATCTCTCGGTAAGAGACGTCGATGTCCCATATAACAATGTTTTCTGCCATACTTCAACCAGTTATAATCTGTATTGGCATTGCAAGACGGACATGCCATTTTCCTTTTTGTTGACCACCCAGATAGATTTCTATAGGCGGGAAAGTCATTGATTGTCCAAAATAATGTAGCATGTAACATGAACATTTCCTTAGTAGATGCATCATATGCACGCATCCCATGTTCCTAAAGTTCAAGTAACTCATCAATTAATGGTTGCAAATAAACATCAATGTCATTTCCTGGTGATTTTGGGCCAGGGATAATGAAGGATGTCATGAAGAATATGTCTTTTATGCATAAACATGGCTGTAAGTTATACGGAACAAGAATTACTGGCCAAATGCTATAAGGTTTAGCCAGATTATTGAAGGGATTAAACCCATCGCTTGCCAAACCGAGACTAACATTGCGAGCATCCCTAGCAAATCTGGGGTGAGCTTGATCAAATGTCTTCCAGGACTCAGAGTCAGCAGGATGTCTCATACTTATCTCATCGGTGACCCGCTGCTCCTTATGCCATCTCATGTCACCTGCTATCTTGCTTAACACAAAGAGACTCTGCAATCTTGGCTTCAAAGGAAAATGCCAAAGCACTTTTTGAGGGATCATTCGTGACCTGTGTGTATTTGGCATTCAACGCCAAGCCTTACAGATAGGGCACTCGTTAAGATTAGCATTTTCCTTCCAAAATAAGATACAGTCATTAGGGCATGCATGAATTTTGTGGTATGTGAAACCCAAACCTCGCTCCAATGTCCTTGCCTCCTCATATGATTGTGGCAATTCAGCATTAGAAAAGGCTGACCACAAAAGGCTTAGGAGCATATCAAAAGACTTGATTGACCACTCACCAAGTGTTTTAATGTGTAACAACTTCACAACGAAAGAGAGCTTTGAGAATTTTGTGCAACCATCGAAAAGAGGACGTTGGGCATCCTCTAATAGTTGTTCAAAAGTTGAGTTTGGGGAGGACTATGGTATTGCTGGGTGAGTTAGTGATGTTTGGTTGTCTTCAGGAGCATCTCTGAATGTGGCTGCTTATATGTTGTCGAACATACGGTCCATGTCATCAATGTAGACGTCTCCACTTTCAACTTCGAGATCGTCATCATCGTCAATGATGGGGAGTGTTTCCTCCTCCCCATGAAATATCCAGTGGGTGTAGTTTGGATCTATCACTTTTATGAACAAGTGAGACTCCACCTCAAATATAGGCAAGAAGAGATTATTGCAGCATATACGGCACGGACACCGAATGCGATCACTTCCCATGGAATGGGTTCGTGCCATTGTAAGGAAATTGTTAACCCCTTCAGCGTAAACAAGTGATAGAAGTCTATCACCTAAACTCATCCAACTTTTGTCCATCTAATAAAAAGAAGAATGCATGAGTGGTTTTGATATTGAAGTTATAATTATAATAAGGTAGGTTCTAGAAGTAACTAGCATGTAGAGCATGATACAAGGAGGGGGAAAATAGCACAAACACACATATTAAAGAAGATGTTTGCCTTTTCTTTTTTTGTTATGTTTAAATTAAGTAGTATCAGGAGGAGGTGAATCCAAACATTAACCATAAACATGTTAAGAGAAATCTCCCAAGTGTGCCTTTCAATTATAAAAGATTGAAAGGTAAATTAAGTCTAAAAAGAGGTAGACTCTAAATAGGGTCGACAACAAAAGCCTACAACAATATATAAATGTATTCATATCTAAGTATCGACTAGAATGTGAATTGTTGGCCATGGTTGGCGTTTAGACACAAACTGTATCATATGAAGCATCGGATTTTAGGTCCAAAATCCATGGCCAACCAAGACGTGCAAACTTACATTGCAATCTACTACTCACAATAAATTTCATCGAATTAAGTGTTTTTTTGCACATGTCATACCATTGAAGAAGCCCTCTCCAATAGCGATAAGTTTTTTAAATTCCACTACAACTTATCACCCGTGCTTCAAAACCTTACACCGAAACGCTGAAGATCATAATTCTTCCTATTAACATATCCATATGTATATTTACTGGCTAACTACACATGTTCCATTCAGATTGTAATAAAACCACAATTAGAACAAATAGATAATCAGTTTTTTTAAAACCAATGACACAAGCTCAGGCACTTGTGGTCCCCTTGTGGATATACAACTATATATGTACATCCAAATACTCTGCACATATATATGCAGGCAATAACCTCTTGTTACAAGCTACATGATATGTTGTTAGACTCAATGTAGGGTTAGAAAATTGTTGACTTTAAAGAAAGCAACAGAATATAACAATGTATACTCAACAACATCATTCCAAATTAATATGATACATAAAAATTGAATGTGGTAGGATTATAACTTATCACTACCACAACAAGTCCAGTTGCAAATGTATATCTCATATGTTTTAAAATGGAGCACTAGTATATAAAATCATATCACTAGGACTACATGAAAATATTAAGCATAATTGGCAGAAATATACATGGCATAAATAAGTATGAAAGATAGGAAATGCACCCAAAAATCAACCACAGGCCAAATTCATGGAAGTCGTGTCACCTTCAATATATTTTCAAGGATATATGAAGAAGAGAGGTTTAATATCTAGTTTTTCATGTGTATGAAATCTGTGCATTAATTAAAAAAAGAATATGATATCCTTTAAATCCAACTAGATATTATTAAACAGTTTTTAATAATAAGCACAATTTATTGTATCTACTATTACAAATATAAAAATACTATATTATTATTGTTCAAAAAACATGGAAAGTAGTTTTAAATGTGACAATTAAAATTGAAACATTGAGATTAAACCAACTTTATTTTGAATATTACTGTTTTAGTTTCGGAAAAGTCATGTATATTGTCTCCAATATCTAGAACAACAAATAATTAGTATGTGTTGCAGGAAGTTGTGTTGAAGCTGGACTTGAACAATTGAGAAAGATACAGAAGGCCCTGAAAGTAGTTTCCAGCCTTATAGGTATAGATGGTATAACAGATTTTAATTATGCAGATCATGTTTTCTGATATTGAAAAAGACAATCTTGGAATTTTGGTCGTGCCAGTGGGTTTCAACATTTCTTTTAAGATTAATTGCATGCAACTTTTGTGAAACAAGAAATAGATATTTCTGTGGTTTTTCCTGCATATATCTGTGATTATTGGAGCTATCAAACCTATATCAAACGTCTCAAATTTATCTTAAAAAAAGTTATAATTATTCACTTTCTACCCATAACTTATCTAATTCTGCTCTGTTCAACAACATTTGTAGGCATTGATTCAAGCATCCATCAACATGTTAGTGCAAAAAAAAAAAAAAAAAATACTCCACTATCTATCATAATCTATCCCTAATGAAGCTTCCAAAGGTGGTTGACAGTTAATAATTGTAGTGAATATCAAAAGATTATACTATTTTGATTCTTTGAATGTAGTTGAGGAAGACAACAGGAGCAACTAAGGGGAAGTTACTTTAAGTGTACATTTACAAATGTGAATATATATACGTCCACAAAGGGGAAAAAAGTAATCTGGTGTCAATTGGGAAGCAGTAGTAAGACATTTATGATAGAAATCAGAAAGTTTCATTATATACGTCCACAAAGGACAAGCCTTCACACCAGGATTGGAAAAATTTTATTCTAGAAGCACATAAATTTTTTTTTGTAAAGCAACGAGTGGGTATGAAGGTGGAGAGATACCTGTGGTGCATAAAACAGAGTCCGAAGATAATCTATGGACGATTATTAGCTTCGATGATGGAATGCCCATGCCCAATCACTCGGAAACCTTAGATGGAGATAAAGACTTTGGGTTCCCTTGTATGTGGAGGGAACGATGGGTCACACAATCTGCGGAAGGAGAAACCAAATAAGTGAAAAGATCGAGTGGCTTAACAAATACTGCAGCAAATAGAAAAATGGGTTAGGAACAAAACAAATAGCCAAAATCTCCAGACCAATGTTAGAACCAAATGAGGAACCAGAGTGTGAACAAAGGAAACTATAAAAAGACTGTACATTCATAATTAAATTACCCCACACATTCCAATGATCTAAAGAAATATATATATCACAAAATCCATTAATACAAATATGTAGTTTGCTTTATACGCATTGGGATCACAGTAAATGATCTTCCTAAGAAAAACCTCCAAAAGAGACCTCTTTGCCAATTCACCCAGTTTTTAATTAAAGAATTAGTTGTAAGTAGAAATGAGGGATGAAGTGGGTAGCAGACAGACATGACAACACAGTAATATAAAGTTAGAAACATACATCATAATAAAATTTGACACATATCTTGCCACAGTATTGAATGTGCATGCAATAAAATTAATGATTCTACTTCTCAACTAAAGTAGCTTTTCTATCCTCACCAATAACATAAGTTAAAAATAAAAATGTTTGGCCCCCTGCTACATATGAACCATTTAATCAATATGAGAGTTTAGAAAACCAATTTTACAATGATTGAAGAGAGATGAATGAAAAATAGCTAGCATTGAACAAAAAAAAAAAAAACAAAAAAAAGGTAGGGTGGTAGAAAGAAAGATGAATCAAAATAGAATATAGAAATGAAAATTACCCTTTGTTTTGGAGGTTTTATATGCAGAAAAAAATGCAAAGAAAAGAAAGAAACAAAGTCCACACCTATAATTTGACAATATAATCAGAAAGTGATGAAAAAAAGGAAAAACATCCATATAGAGACAAAATCCACCAATGGTTCAATGTATGCCTATATCCTACAAGCTGAGAATCGCCACCTATACTTGAATATATGAGGGTAATGAATGAGGACAACATATGCATGCCAGCATATAGTTAACATGAGACCACCCCTTGCCTGCTTGGTATCTAATATAAGCAGTACAACACCAGTAATATATTGATATATATACACACAAAAAACCTCAATGCATGGTACAATTTTCCATATTGAGCAAGAAACTATACCAACACAGTCCATATACAAAAAAATAGAGCTGTATCCCCCAGAAACTGTTAGCCATTTACTAAATCCTACAACTGAAAACAGAGTTTACTGGCCAAAATAGAAGAGCAATACATAAAGGCTAATCATTTCTAACAAGATGAGCAAAACATGAGGCACAAACGGGAAGCAAAAAAATGACCAAAAAGATGAGAAAAACAGAGCTTAATTAGAAGCACATAATAAATCATTTCTAAAGTCCAAGAGTCATCATGATTACAATAAGTGATGTCAGTTTACGAAACTAGAAAGTTCGTTACAGGGTAGTGTTTATGTATATGAAGAAAACATAAGGAACAAAGGGAAAAACTGGTTAGTTTATCAAGCATTCCCGTAGTCAAAAGAAACTTGTGGTTCTCCGTTGCATTTCCAGTTGTATCCATCATTCCATTTCCATTCCCTTCCTTAGTACAACACAGTGACTCATAGCAAGGATCATAACTCAACTCCCACCAAATAAACAACTAAAAAATTAAACATACACTGTAATAAAAACCACATTCATTGTCCTAATTAGTTTAACAAAGACAAAGAATGGCCAAACTGCATTATCACCTCAACCCATGTTCCAATCCTTATTTACATGATTACTTGAATTTTCACTAAACATGATAATTATAGAGATTGAACTCAAATGACCGCATTATCAAGGAAAGAAGTAAAAAGCGACCTTTCACTTTCCCTAAATTGCATTAACATTGTTTAAGCAATTAGCATACGTAAGATAATCTATGTTTTCTAGAAAAAAAAAATGCATTGCATTTATTGTTAGAGTTAATTAATGACATAAAAAATGTTCATAATTACAATTAGCTACCTAGAATTATAAAGAAGGTTCATGTACATAATTTCTTTTCCACTTTCAGCCACGAATATTATTCATGGAGTTTTATATAGTTGCGTTTGATACTCATTCTAATTGCAATTGAGAACCACACTAGAGACACAAGCAAGCAGGCATACAACATGCAATCTGCTGTGAGGTAAAGGGGGAAGTGATATTTGTGTATTCCAGTTGCCTTTCGCATGGTCTGATGTATTATAATTATTACTATTTTTCATCTCTTTGGTCTGATGTATTATAAAGATTACATGATGGCAATCTAAATATAGTGGCTACTTCCTCCCACGAAATCTGGAGGAGAAGTAATGATGTTGTGTTTCAAAATCAATTCAAAAGTCCAACTATGCTAATGCAAATGGCAACTTAGTCTGGTCCAGTTTCTCATTTGGGTTGTGTAAACTGATGGACATCATAGAGCAGCAGTTATTCAAGATAGACAAATATTACAGCCCCCACAAGCTGGTAATTTCGAAGTCAATGTTGAAGCATTATTCATAGAAGAGAAGGATATGATAGCTGTAGGTGTTGTGGTACATCATAAAGGAGAAGTCCAACAAGTTCTAGCTGCCCCGAGATACCAATTAAATGGAAGAAGATACCAATTAACAGTACATGACATCATTGCTATTTTAATTGATAGACATAAATTTATGTCTACAAGAAAATATGTTCAGGCTCTTAATAATAATTAAGCTGCAAGGTAATCGAATTGAATGTGTGCATCCTTAATAATGTGGAAATATTGTACAAGGCATTGCTTTGTGAGCAAATTATAGCATAAATGGTGATAGCAATAATCATTGTAGGGGATTAATTGTGGGTATTTTGAGCTACTGTTATATGCTTTGGGATGTTGGATTACGGGTGATATGTACAAGATTAGGAGATTAAGGCCGAGAGAGTTCGATATATTTATTCAAATCAAGGAGAAGTTAATTTAGAATGTCTCAAAACTTGCATGGGAAGTTGAACTTTATATATTGAATTACATGGTCACTTTCCCTAACGGTGACCATTGATTCTAGGGAATATATTTAGGGTCCCTAGCTATTCCAATCTTCCAATAACATTGTGAAACATTCATGTATATCTTTTGGTACAGAACAACATAAAACAAGTTGGATTATAAGCGTTTTACTAACTGTTACCAGTGCTACTGCCTTTGCTTTAATACATTTTTAGATGTATTTTTGGCCATTTCTCCATACTTGCGAGTGTACAAGAAACACATTGAAGACTAACCTTACCTTGTATCAGTAATGCTTTAAGAAAAATACACCAGGAGCTGCCATTTTAGTTGAATTAATTAAATCTAATGATCACGCAAATAAAGTATATCTACAACACATATGCAGAAATTTCATTAATTCTTGCATGGAATAGATAACGATAAGGAAAAATCTAGTTACAAGCACAATCGTGCATTAATCGAATATGATTGGTCAAAAAGTAGATTTTATTAAAAATAGTATTTAAATTTTGAATATGAAGTAATCAGTATTGGTACGCAGATTAGTACGCAGTTTTGCTTGTATGTAGCATAACTCTAACGATAATAATCACTTAAGATCATGAGCAGTACTTCATGAAAAGAAACTACAGCTAGAAGAATAATTTTACTCATTTATCATGAGTAAAAGAAGCTTAATTAAATGTTTGGTATTTTCCACATGATCATATCCTAATCTGAGGAAACGTTTGTAGTTTTCTCAGAAAATGACATAGCAAATCCAGAGCCTTAAGATTTTCAGTTATTTATGTTATATATATGTAACTAGACATCGACATTTTGTTCTATAATTCGAGTGGTCAATGCTTTTTTAACACAAGTCTACAGCAGACCCATCTCTACATATTATTTCAGCTTCACTTGTTTTCTTTCTTTCCATTTAAATATTTAGTTAGAGGATAGAGTTGCATGCATATTGGACATATAGTGTTGATGAGCGCCAACCAATTTGAAAGAATATGAATGTTAATCAGTAATCAAAGTATACTAGTGTTGAAGAAAAACATTGATGAAATCTAATTTTGGTTACTAAATGGCATAAAATAGCAATTTGAAAGAAAATGAAAGAGAAAAGCATATATGTGTCAAATACAACAATATATTTTAGCTACTTTAGGCTAATTGGATTGAGTAAAATTAATGGATTGAGTAAAATTAATGTTAACTGGATTGCTATTTTATAAATGCATTTATAAAATCAGAAAAAAAAAATAGAGGTTTTTACCACGGATTAATCATCCCAACCGAGTGGAGGAAAGGAAGGGCAAGAGGCGATACCAAAAACCCTTTGCCACTAAGAAAAGAATCGTGCTGCAACAATAACATAGGGGATTAGGAAAACAAAAAAGGGGAGCCTTTTTGTTGAAAAAATTGTAGAAGATTCTATCAAACACATGGACTGATGTTTACTGTGCTAAGAGGAAATGGCGCAAATTCCTTGCGCAGGCACCAAATGGGTGGAGGCAGCGAGTTAGTGGTCATTTTCGGTGGAGGAACACAGCCATGAAGGGGGGAGTGATTATGCAAATTAGAGGGACAAGAAAACATACCTTCACAAAGAAACTATCACTTGAAAAACAACCTCGGTCGACAGCAAAATGAAGCCCAAGTCCGCGAGTTCCCAGCCTAATATAGAGGCACTGTGCCCTAATGGTCAGTGAAGGGGGAGAACTACTCGGAATTGAAGTGAGAAAGCCACTTCATACACGAACTAGGGGGAGAAGGGGGTGGGAAAATGGGACTCCAAAAAGTGAAAGAGAGGTACGTGAACTTGTGTGCCTTGTGAAGCCTTCAAGCCGAACGTTCCGTTCGCAACAAAATAGAGGTGACTTTCGGGATTTGTAGGTGGAGGTAGGGAGAAGGTTTTACTGAAGAAGCTGTTAGGGGAATTGTCTGAACACGGGGGAAGAAAGGTACTGTTGGGGGAAAAATGTTGGGGGGGGGGGGGAATAAAAAGTTGTTTCGCACTTTGGCGCCCAGTTGAATCCCGACGTAGATAACAGCGTCGTAACAAAACATTTTTATTTGTAGCGCCATTAATTGCCGTTATTAATGGTAAAATCCCTGTAACAAATAATTTAAATGAAGTGAATCAGGAAAGTTAAGGTTTGTGGTAAAATATTTCTAGCGATGTGAAAAACGCTGCAAATAATAATCATTTACAACGATTTTATTTGCAGCAATTCAAATAGCACTGGATAAAGTGTATTTTCTTGTAGTGAGTGCAATTTACTAAGTCAGCTGCGACAAGTTCATGAGTGGTTAAATGCATTATGTTCCACTTACGTTTGCAGTCAAAACTGGTTCAGTGGTATATATATATCATGCAGTGCACGTTTGAGAGCTAGCTCTAGCTCCATTGGCCTGAAGGAGAAGTAGTATATACCGGCCTCCATCAACCTGTAGTATAATTTCTCTTGCATTTATTACTACTGGATCTCATCATTCGTAGCATTTTAACCAAATCTATTACTGCGAGCATGCAATATTCATATATAGGCTAGCTTCAATTCATATGCATTGAATGCTGGCCTGCCCATATTTTCAAAGATATAAATACAAAAAGTACATGAAGAGATAGAAATAAACCCACTTGATGGATTTTTTACCTGCTAGCTGCATGCATGCATTCATGCATTTAACTTTCCTAGATCCAACTTGCGGTTGCAGGGACACATTCTCACCCGGCCCCTTAACATAAATATATGAATGCATGTCATTTCTTCTGCAGCTTACTGGATGTAGGATCGATTAATTGCTCTTGATGCCCTTTTTGGTGGTTGACTCACTCAATATGGCTCTGCATGCGGCGGCAAAGCTATGGCTTTGAATTTTTATAACTTATATGTATTTTGAGTCTTTGACGGAGGGAAGGATATCAAAAGTTACAAGTCAGCATAATGGGACACAAAGAGATAACCAAAGGCCAGGGCCGCGGGTTTTTTAAACTTCTTCTGGCCAAAACAAAAAAAAAAAAAAAAAAGGAAGAAGAAGAAGGGTAGGTAGTAGTTAAGTTTTTAAGTCTTCATTAACGCGTTTGATGAGATAGAGGTTAGACTAAACTAAAAGATTGATCATGTGAAAAGGAAAAATAACAAAACAAAGACTTGAAAGTCTCTCATGCATGTTCTTTAGCCCTATTAATTTGTGTCTCACTTGACATTTTAAAAAATTTAAATAAAAACTCAGAGCTAGGAGATCTAATTGCAGCTGTCGTTTCCTAGAACAGTCCCAAAGTTACCACTTTACGTGGACATCTCGCCTTCCTCTCATGTCACCACCAACTTGGAGATGATTCATGAGGTCCATACAGCTAGCTAGCTAGTTATTACGAGCCCCACTGATCCTGTTTCCTCAGACATCATCTTCAAGAACGATTGGCCACCTAGTTATTACGATCCATCATCTTGCACCTAACTTTGAATGGGAAACTTAATTCGATCAATGATCTTATATTACATTTAACAACATAGCAGAAAAGTACTACGTATTATTGTCATCATGATCGATCTGCTAGCTGCATGAGAAATTGGCAATACTTATAAATTAGCATCTTATTGGTGAGAGAAACATTTTGATTCAGTGCTAAATTACCTTTTATATTGCAGCCTACTAAAGCTGCAGGTCGTATGGTCTCTAAAGAGTCAGCTACAAGTCGTCCTCAAGTACTCGCTTCACAGCCCACCAAAGCTACTAGTCGTGAAGCATCATCTTCTCTTGTAGCTAAATGCAGTTGACACTAAGAATCTTCTTGCCATTCTTTTTTGCTATTTTGTTTTATTAGTGAGCTGTACAGTTAGTTTTGGTAAGTTAGGATAGGCTACATACACGACAAGCTGTATAAATGAGCCCTTTCTTTTGATGATTGTGACTCGGTTTTTGAGTCATGTTTTGACTTGGTTTTTAACTAATTAATATATATGTAATATTAAATGTAGGGGTGTTGAACCGGATCCGGATCCGCATTCTAAAAACCGGGCGGTTATCCGCCCGGATTAACCCGGATCCAATCCGGGCGGATATCCGGATTATAACCGGATATCCGGTTTTTTACAAAATTTTACATTAAAACCCGGATATCCGGGTTATAACCGGGTTTAATCCGGGTTTCTCTCTCTTTTTTTTTTTTCAAAGGCTTTAAAACTCCAAAAAAATATATATAACACTTTTTTTTTTTTAAATAATATCTTGTTTCAATTGCCCAATTTGTTATAAAAAATAATTTAAACACTTTTTATAAGTTTTAAAAAAAAAAAAAGTAAATTAAAGAACAAAATAAATAAAAATGCAAAATAGATAATATTTTTGTTTACATCTCCATGCAAAACATAAATTTACAAATAACAAAATAAATAATAAGCATAGGATGCAATTCCAATTAGATGTCCATCCTCAAGAAAAATCCTGATGGACTTTGCATCTCTCTGTGGACCACCACTAGCAAAACCTTGATAAGCCATGTCAAAGAAGGGAAAATGACCCTTTGCCTGAAAATGATCGTAATGCTCAATAAGCAACAAAGGAATACTGAAAATTTAGGAATCTGAAGGACACCTTATTACTAATATGACAATGAAATGCTTACCTTGAACTGGTATGAGATCTCTCTCCATTGATCCTCTGAAGGATCCACTCCAGTAGGATTATGAGCACAAGCATGAAGTAGGAAGAATGAGCCATTTGGTGCATTCTACATACATTTTTAAAGGACAATGAATAAGGCTGTTTGTCAGCAATCAAGGTATGAAAACAATGGCCACTGGCCAGGGAAATAAAAGCATGGAATGGCAATGCGGTACAAATTACTTGGTGCAATTTTGGGTACAAAGAAATGCTCCAAACTCTTCAAGATATTTCAAAAAACAAAATTTAACTTCTTTTTCTAAAATAGAAAAATCAGTGGAAAACCTTATAACCAGTCAGTTTATAATACGGGAGTTCATTGAGGCAAAAAATCTGAACATTTTAAGTTACTAAAAGCAGTAGAAGCCATCTCTAGAGTTAATTGATGGAACACTCGAGACTTTCCAGTATCATTTTGTACAAAATAGACGTGTGGTAGAAGAAACAGACAGCATAAATTTTACAAAAGGAAACAGAACAAAAATATGATATTTCCAAACCTTCTTGTTAAAATACTTGAATATTGTCCAGTTTTTACATCAATCTAGTTCTTCTCTTTCCCTTATTTTCTGAAATTTTATGGCAAAAAGTACAAAGTAATTGAGGCAAATAATTTGTTTTTTTTACAAGTATGGAGGCAAATAATTATAAGAATCATACTTGGCAAGAGTCGGGACCATGAGATTGAGAATCTGTATGCATCTAAACCCATATCCTTCATAATCCCAACATCTTCCTGCATGTATCACAAAACTCAGATCGAAGATTTTTTTTTTTTTTATAGGTATCACAAAACTCAGATCGAAGATAAAAAATTTATACTATGAAGATTTTCCCCTGAAGTAACCTTTCACTAGTTTTGCTCAATAACTCTAAAATTCAACTTGTTGCATGCAATAAAGAGTCATATTAGATAGTACTAAATTATACAGTGATCAGTACTAATGTTCTAAATGATCTTTAATTCATGTTTCTTTTATTGGAAGTACCATATATACCTTGTAGTGATGATATTGATCAACGGCTACATCTCCATTACTTGCAACAGAAACATTTCTCTAGGCATTATTGTGTCTTCAGGAGTTGGGCCCACACCTTCCAACTTAATGATTTCCAAGAACTTGCACACACAAAGAAGTATGTATCATGGGGTGTGAATATCAATCTGAACAAAATGAATGGATGAAATTATACTAACTACAGCAATAGAGGAATCACTTCTGGTTCACACAAATGGATTGGAGTATATTACATGGCAATAGAGGAATCCTAAGTGGTGCGACATTGATGAAGTACCATTTTTATAATGGCATCCATAAATCTTGAAACAATAATTGCATTGAGCTTTCGGTGCAATGGGATCAACAGGTTCAATCCTTGTAAAATGATCCCATACATGAGATTGGTTGGTAGCCTTCTTGGCTCTTTTTGGCTTTGGGGGGAGAGATGGTGCCGGCCTGGGGTTTGGGGTATACATGGAGGAAGGCACTAAAGGACTAGTGTCTTCCTCCATGTTTAATGAAATATGAGCTGAACTAGAACCACCAACACTATCACTAAAACTACCTTCCATCTGTTTTAAGCATAAGAAAAAAATATATATAATAAATATTTGTCAATTTAGAGCTTTAATAAATATTATGCAAACTTTGGTTTAGCAAATATATATGAATACAAGATACATGCAACCACAAAAACCAATATAGTGACACTGCCCAATAAAGTTTCAGATTCTCAGTCAATAGGTAACTTATAATGGCCATGACATGAATGAGTTTGTGCCTCAAAGAACTGCAGCCTATATCTTTAATCGAAAGAATGGCTAATATTTTTAAAATGTGCAGACATGCCAGCAAAATTGTCTAGAAGAGAAAAAGAGGCAAAATTTTTTTATCATTTCATGTCCTTCAATTTAATTCTAACTATATCTTGTATAAAAAAAATGCAAAACAAAATAGTAGCTTTTGACTAACAATAGCAAAGGGGAGGTAATTCTGCAGCCCCATGTAGTTGTCATCCCATCTGAAGGGGCAAATCGGCTAGGGAGGCTACCAATGGATATTTATGTCTTCTATATGTATATTCAATGTTCAGCTTCACGTAATAACTAATGTAGGAAGATTCAACTAAAATTTTTAAATTTTTACTGTCTAAAGACTTCACTATAAGCACCCTTTTCTAGGATCTCTATATAATTCATAATGGAGTGCACAATGAAAATTTTGAAAACAAAGTTAAAGTTCTGCATTACTTAATTCTGCTATATTAGGAATGTCAGCTCTAGATACCACATGTTATGATTCTACTTTGTAGTTGATTAAATGTAAATAACAAAATACTCAAATAGAGAGAAATGCATTATCATAGATGAAAATGAAGCTGGATTACAATGAGTATTTGAGGTACCCAATTCTGTGTAAACAAGATTCTAGAAATGTCCTTTTCACTCTCCAACTCAGTACATAAAGAGATCTTAAGTAAAGCTAAAAGGAGGCCATGGGCCTTTTAAGTTAAAACTAGCAGCAACTACAAATGATATAAGCAATCTGCAGGTAGCTTTGTTTCTGTTGGGGGTTGAGGATGATATGCCTATTCTGCAGGTAGCTTTGTTTCTGTTGAGAAACGGGGATACAAGTATTCAATCTACTTTCTTTTAAGTTGCTTGGGATTTATGGTGTAGGAGGAATAATATTATTTTTAGAATCTATAAAGGTGATGGATTATGCTCTTTCTCTGATTCTTCATCAATGTCGATTAATATTATTTCCGTTGACAACTCATGTCCTATCAAGATTAACAAGCCACAGCCTACAGTATCTTTTTAAAAAGAGAATTTGTCAAAGGAAAAAATAAAAAATAATAATGTTGATTACTCATAGGAGTAATGTGTTAAGTAATGTGTTAAGTGCGGTTTTATTTCAACACTAATATTTATATATAAATATGTATATTTAAATAAAAAAATAAATATAATAAATTACATATTAGTGTACAGTATAAAGATAATAAATAATATTTATCTTTTATCTTCATCCTTGCAATTCTTTTAGAGGATTGTGAAGAGAAATGGTCACAGGGTCAGTGGCTGTTACTCTAAGTAAAGGGCAAAAAAAAAAAAAAAAGCCCATGTGTTTGACAAAGCCTGCAACAGAAAGCAACCTTTTAAGGAAAAGAGATAACATTACTTGTTAAAGCAATTTTTATTCATACACCAGCGCATACTGACTCTTCACACGAAGATAACTTTCAACACACACAAGACAGTTATCAACTACCTCTAAAACAAAGCAATCAGAAACTAACATCGGATCAAATTTTAGCAATACCCATACTACCTCTGAAACGCCCAATCAACATCCTACCTATCAGAATAAGAGGGAAAATGTGCTAGATGATGCAAACCCTAAGATTTAAAGGCTAAATCTTGCAATCCGTTTTGGGACTTCCAAGTAAATGCATGTACTACTAAATCAGAATAAGTAGACAAAACACATGGAGATAGCGAGAAATAAGATTCTGACCCACGCGAAAATCAAACGTAAACCCAGAAAAAGGAATCCACCCAAATCGAGAGAGAGAGAGAGAGAGAGAGAGAGATTAACATACCTTAGGTTTCAAGACAGAGATAGACGGATTTGCTATGCAATCGCCACGGGCCCTAGGGTTCTTGAGAGACTAGCGTGAGAGAAGACGAGTGAGATACTGAGATTCGATCGAGAGAAACGGATTTGGGGGAATATCAAATGTAAACGAAACGGTGTCGTTTCGGGGGGTAAAATCAGTAACCGGGTGTATAACCCGGTTACGGATTACCGGGTTATAAAACCGGATCCGTAACCGGATCCGGTTTTATAACAACCGCCCGGGTGTAATCCGGGCAGATAACCGCCCGGATTCACCCGGATCCAGATTTCCGGACCGGATCTGGAAAAAAACCGGTCCGGATGCACACCCCTAATTAAATGGGAATAGATATGGATATTATAAGAAGATACTGAGATAGTGAGATATATAATTAATTCTTCCCATCAAAGACAATGGTACATACATGTTTGACTCCATTTTAATTTTTAACATTAACCCATGAATATCTTTTCTTAAAAGCAATATTATCTATATGCATATTTTGAAATTCACTTTATATTTATAACTATTTCTTTCATAAATGTTTAGTTTATGAAAAAAGTAAAGTTTATAAATTGATATGATTTGTTGTCATAATATATTATATAATTATTTTTACATTGATGTGATTGTTTAAAATAGTTATTTTATATTAAAAAAAGTAACGCAGTCAATTATATTAATGAAATGTAAGTACAAAATATACAAATATGACTTTATATGCATAGAGTTTTTGTAAAGTAATAGGCACTGAAAAGTGAGATAACTTAAGAAGCGGAAGATACAAAAATGGAGAAATTAATTGGTGTGGGTATTTTTTTTTTTTTGAGTATAATTATTGAATAAACTGGAAACAAAGTTCAATCAATACAATATTTCTCACTAAGCACAGTATTTGTAATTTGCCTAGGACCCTCCTCTATCCACACTCTTTCTTCTATACTAGACAAAGCTAGTTTTGCAAGTATATGTGCTACTTTGTTAGCATCTCTGTACACAAATCTTGTAGACCAATCCGGCCTCCCTCTAAGTATTTTCTTTGCATCTTCTATGAATACACCATAGTCTGTTAGAACCTCCTCGTCACTGCTCAGGTCCTTCACGACAACCTGTGAATCCCCCTCCAGAATTACTCTGCTCAGCCCCAGCTCTATACTCAACAGAGCAGCTCTTCTAGCTGCCATGGCTTCAACAGCACAGGCCCCCACTTGACTCTCAACACCCAAGCATAGACAAGCTAGAACTTCCCCTTGATCATCCCTCACAACAACCCCCAACCCAACTCTTCTACTATTTGCATCCACTGCAGCGTCCCAGTTAACCTTAACCATCCCCACCTCAGGTTTTTCTCATTTAACATCCTCTCTTCTCACGGCTCTAGCACCCAAACATCTCTGCTTGATCAAGTTTGCTTCCTTGAATTCTGACAGAGCTAGTTTTGCAGCTTTGAAAACATTTTCTGGAGCATCAAACTTGTTTTCAAACACCAATAAATTCTTTCTCAACCATAACTTTCTCATGGTATAAGCCATTAGTTCCACATCCTCTATTCTTAATTTCTGAAACATAGAAGCCCATAACTCTGCAAATCCCCATTCTGCATTGCACCATTTCCTAACAGGACTTTCATCCACTGCCCATACATCCGAAGCTGGAGAACATCCCCAGATCATATGTACAGATGTTTCCACCCTCCTCTCACAAATAGGACACATGTTAGAAGCAGATATTTTCCTTCTATGTAGATTTTCCTTAGTAGGTAATAGTTCTTGACCCACTCTCCATAAAAACAACTTCACAACACCTTGCACATTTAAGTTCCATATTTGCTTCCACATCTCCTCCACCTTATCTTTCCCTGAACTTTCCCCCCTTTTCCTCCTAATTCTTTCCTTCCCGAGAAAATATGCAGGTTTGACAGAAAATCTGTCATTCTTTGCTGGCCCCCACACCATCTTATCTTCTACACCCCATCTACTAATTGGTAACTTACAAATCTGTTCCGCATCCATCTTGTTGAAAGATTCAGAAATTAAATCTCTCTTCCAACAGCCATTCTCAACATCAATAAGCAAGTTCACCTTAGCATCATGTGGTAAAGAAGTTTGAGGAGATTGTACCTTGTATGAACTCGGGCAGGGAAGCCATTTATGGTGCCATATACTGATTTTCCTTCCATCTCCAACCCTCCATAAAGTCCCCTCTTTGACAAGCTCAATAGCAGACCACAAGCTTCTCCATATGTATGAGGGATTATTTCCTAGCTTGGCATCAAATCAGCCCCTCTGAAATATTTCTCCTTCATAATCTTGGCAACCATTGAAGAAGGGGAAGTGAGCATTCTCCAACATTGCTTAGCAAGCATTGCTTGGTTGAAACATTCAAGATCCCTAAACCCTAACCCCCCATCCCTCTTTGAATCCCCAACTTGTCCCAACTTCTCCATTGAATCTTGTTATCTTTTTCTTTAAGCCCCCACCAAAATCTAGCCATGAGAGAAGAGATCTCTTTGCAAATTCTTCTAGGCAACATGAACACACTCATTGAGTATGTAGGAATAGCCTGGATAACTGCTTTCAACAATATTTCTTTCCCTGCTTGCGATAGAAACAGGTTCTTCCAATTATTCAGCCTTGCCCATACCCTTTCCTTTACTTCCCTGAAAGTGTTATACCTAGATCTACTTATCATGGCAGGTAGACCTAGATATTGCTCATAATTCCCACACACTGGGACCTCTGCTTCCCTTTGAATTTGTCTTCTCACTGCAGTTGGTGTATTTGAACTGAAAAAGATAGTAGACTTTTGTAAATTGAGCAACTGTCCTGGGGCCTTCCCATACATCTCCAACAGCCTATGAATCCACTGCCATTCTGTCATAAGAGCTCTCCCAAAAATCACACAATCATCTGCAAAAAGCAGGTGATTGACCCTTGTTCCACCTCTGGCCACTGCTACCCCCCTTATTCTCTTTGACCTTTCAGCCATGTTAATTAATGAACTAAGTCCTTCAGCACACAAAATGAACAAATAATGGGAGATAGGGTCCCATTGTCTAATCCCACGAGTTGGCTTAAAAACTCTACCCGGCTGACCATTCAACAAGATTGAATAAGAGACTGAATTCAAACACTACATAATAAGCCCAATCCATCTCTCCCCGAAACCCAATCTCCTAATCATTTCTTCCAAAAACTTCAATTCAATCCTATCGTATGCTTTGGCCATATCCAATTTGAGAGCCATACTCCCCACCCTTCCTTTTTGTCTTGTCTTCATCGTATGGAGAGCCTCATAAGCGATCGTGACATTATCTGTTATAAGCCTCCCAGGAATGAAGGCACTCTGGCTGCTGGAAATCAGAGACGGAAGCAACTTCTTCAGCCTGTTCGCCATTACTTTTGAGGCCAACTTGTAGACCACATTGCAAAGACTAATGGGTCTAAACTCATTAGCTTTCAATGGGTCCTTAACTTTTGGAATAAGAGCTATATACCTATGGTTAATGGGTGGCTCCAACTTTTTATTATATTCGAATTAAGAAAAATGTATTTCGGTTGACTTCAAAATTACAGTCTTGCCCCTTTTGGTGATCTTTGTTTTGACATGTTATTAAGCATTTTTCCCATTGAGCAGTTCTTTAGCGGCGTTCAATAGAGTCTGCTGCGGCGGCGCATTGAGATGTCAGCAGTTTCTCCTCGTCACCGTCCGCTCAAATCACGCTTAGACCGTATAGTGGGATCCATCAAAACACAAGATCTCTTCTATCGACGGTGGAAAAATGGGCACAGCCATCACAGTGCTGTCACGGAGTTCCTTGACTGTTTTATTGGTCTCGTGAGAATCTGGTGTGGTAAAGCGAGATTGTAACGCCCCGATCTCGTAGAGATCGGGATCAGAGAGTTGACAATTTCTGAAACTTTATACTCTAATACTAATAATATAATTACAAACTTCAAAACTTTATACTCTAGTCGTGAATGAGGAAAAGTATGGTGAACTACACAGCAAATTCAGCCCATTGACGGGTCGTTCTCTCTATTTCTCAATGCTTCTCTCTCTCTCTCTCTCTCTCTCTCTCTCTCTCTCTCTCTCTCTCTCTCTCGTCTTTTTTTTTTTTTTTTGAATGGCTCTCTCTCTCGCCTTGAATCCATCCATTAAAGATGGACTTTCGCACTCATTCTCTCTCTTTCGCTTTTTGTTGTGCAACACACTTTTCCCGAAAATCAAATTATCTGCACGCTTTGCTGTGACTGATATTTTGGGTGTTCAAGTATCATTGACCTTTTTCTTTCCCTCTCTATATCTTCCGGTAATCCTGTGCTTTCCGGCTAAGAGACTTGGAGTCCTGCTCTTTCATGCTTCTTTTGGAGAATCGATTCTTGGGTTTCTAATTTCTATTGATTCCTGGTCTCTATTTGTGTGGAATAGCCTTAGTCCAATTCTGACGGGGGTTGTATGTCTGCAAGGATACTTCAAGGTAGGATTTTGGTCGACCATTTCTTTCTGATCAAGGAAAAGAATGTTCAAATTCTCCCCCAACTCTTGAATAAGACCACTCCATTCTTATTAATCTGACCTACTGCGTTCGGTGGTCTATCAATTATATGTTTCTTCTTCTTTTATCTTTTAGTTCCAACTTCCAAGAGAGGAAAAAAGTTCTATCTATTCAATATAATAACACAAACAGCATAGACCAGCCCGCCTTAATCAAACAGCTCTCTCTCTCTCTCTCTGTGGTCTATATGATAAAAGATACATCTTTCTATTCTCTTTAATTAACTTTAATTCCAATCACTGATTTGGTCAGCTGTTGCAATCTGGCCAGCTCTTCCTTGCTCATATCTATAAGTAAATTTTCTCCATTTAATTCATATATATCTTTCTATTAGATTAACTTTGCATGAAATAGTGATTTATTACTATATTAGATCTAGTAAAGATCTTGAATCTTAGCTCCACATTTTATCTATTTAAATAATTATTCTATACATTCGAGTCATTCAAATCTGAAGTACCATACACTTCACTCATTTAAATAATTGTTCTGCAATTTAACCCATGATCAATGTCATGCTAAACATCAGCTGCTTTTCCTTAAGTCTGCATTATAAATGACATCATTGGCAGCATTGCGAACCAATTGTACTATATACAAGCTATATACGTACGCACGTACCCGACCACGTATGAGATAAAAGCAATCAACACGATCGATGCAATGATGCAGTAGGTTATGCGCTTGTCAAATTGGTGATCCCTTGGTTAAAATTTTCATTTTCAATATATCTTCATCAATTATCTCAAGCTGCTCAAATCTTCCTTTCAAAATATATATATGCTAGTTAATTCTGTTAACTCCATTTCTTTCATCTTAATTTGCCTTTTGACTCAAGTACTCTTGCAAAACAATTGCTCAACTACTTGTTTGTCTTTCTTTTGTTCAATCTATATGAAAGCATAACATTAGAAGAAAATTAATGAATATTTGTGATAAGTTATTTGAGACGAGAGTAGAATCATTTTTGTAGGAAATAGTTATTTTGGTAAAAAAAATACCTGATAACAAATAAGTAGATTCCTTATAGTGTATAATTTTGTACATCCCATGTGCTTATTTAAAAATCCAAAAACCCAAAGTTTTTCCACATGTATGACATGCAAATTTTGATCTTTCATTGGTGAAACGTCATTGAGTTAGTCACAATAATCCCTTTTATTAATGCTATTTATCATCCATTTAATTATCATCATTTTTATCATCAATTCTTATGTGCCATGAAATGATTGAAAAATTATTTGTTATTTTACTTTTATCTAACAATCATTTGTGCCACATCAGAGACACATTACAAGAAAAATGAACTTTTATGACCAATTTATTGTAACGAAAAGACTATTAGTAACTAATTTTGGTTGCTAATTAATAGTCTTTTCAATGCAATAAATTAATCGCAAAAGTCCATTTTTCTTGTAATAACAAAAGAATGTTATCTAGAAGGAATGAGAACATGCTTTGTCATATAAAAAATTTGACAACAATAAAAACTTACACATATGTTCATGTCCTACGTTGGTCTCAAATCATTTAGCTCCTCATATTTTAGCTTCAAATGAATGTGAACATGACTGTCATGATCAGTTTTTACTATATATACCTACCTTGACTAATTAAACAAGTCACTTTTTGTTTTGTAGCTGAGAATTTTGGTTGCGAAAACTATTTTCGCCGCAATAAATTAGCCACAAAAAACCGTTTTTCTTGTAGTGATAATAAAGTAAAGTTAAGGGTTGAGTCATGATATGTGATACATGAGAGTCTGAGACCATCGATCCAAAAGGAGAGCGCGCAGATTTCAATTTGAAAGTACGCTTGCCACATGTTTTAGAATTAGTACTTTGAAAAAGCTAATGATCATCATGATTTAGTAAGTGAACTTGATAAAAAGTAGAGTTTGTGTAAACCTCCCTCAATGTTTTTATGAGAGGAGTATCAAGCATTAGCTAGGAAGATTACAATGATCTGTGCAAGCATTGTAATTTGCATAAACTTATGAATATGTGGTTTCAGATGGAGTACAATTAATTATAATATGCACAATGGAATTAACAAGATCAAAACATCAAGTCTATGTGATTAGGAAAATACTCTAACCACTAAAGGATTACATAAAAATAATTCTATAAACTAACGTGGTTTGATGTAGTTTGTTAAATTATAAAGTTAATTTTATTATAAAATAGATCTAACGGATCAAATAAAACCTCACAATATGATTAATGTATAATAAATATAAAAATTGGTAAAGAAAAAATGCAGTTGAGATTCGGAAATTTCAAATTTGATGCTCATTTATCAAGAAATCTTCTAGTCCTCAATCAATTTGTAATGAGCTATAAGGAGTGTGCATGTGGTCCTTAGTTGGAAGAAACAAATAAAATTTAATGAAAAACTCATTTTGCTACAGTACTTAATTAGAAGAAGAAAATAAAAAAACAATTTGCTTCAAAGTTCATGGCTTGGAGCCTTGGTCATATATATAGTATATGAAAAAGAAAAAATATATTTTTGTAAAAAGAAAAATTAGGTCTTCAGCCCTTTCTACTAGAACTATTGTGGACGGCATGCGCGAGCCGAATGCTTGATTTAACTAACCCTAACACATCCTTCGGCCAGCTTAGTTTCATCCAATGGTCCTCGATCAGGCCCGCTTCACTTCAGCCAGTGGTCCTTGATGCAAAGCTCTAGTCCTTAGGATTGGTCCATTTTGCAAAGCACTGGTTCTTGGGCCAATGCTCTCGATGTACGTACGCACTAGTCCCCGAATCAGTGTCATTTGTCACACGGACTGCTTCTCAATCTAGTGCACCATAAGCATGGTCCTTGGACCTAAGCTCCCTACATCGACAACCCCAAGCGAGGTACTGCACTAGTCTATATATGGATGAGTATGGCGACGTGTTATCGCTAGTCAGGTGATGCCAACGAGTGACTAGTTCGTGGACCAGTGCAAGTTGGATGGCATTGACTCAAGGAACAGGGGCAATGTGCACCTTAGTACATGACAAGAGGGTAGCATCATTGTAACACCCCATGGGCTTCTTGAGGCTTATGTTTTAGGAAAGCTAGGATATCACTCTATTTAGGGTTTTTATTTATTGAAGGTAGTTAATTAGGGTAAGAAGTAGAACTTAGGCTATCAGGCTAATTGTGTATCTATTGTTTGAAGATTATTTAGTTGGTAGATAGAATTGAACCTAGAATTATATATTTTGATTTAGAGAGGAGTGTTCGCCGGCCCATTAGGAGGTAGGCAAGCTCAAAGATTTCTTTGCCAAAACCCACAAAAAGCCCATAAAACCAAATTAACCCACTAAAGCCCTAGCCAAATTCCCCTGCATGGTCCAATTCCAAGTCACATTCAAATTACCTATCCAACTCAAAACACAACTCTTAACATTGTGTTTAGATATTAAGATGAGCTAAGTTGAGTTATAAATAATAATATTTTGTGAGTCTCATTGAGATGTGTTTGACTTTTTAAGGTTGATATTAGTTTAACTTTTTAGGTTGAAATGTAAGAAGAAGGTTGAAATGAGTTTAATTTTTTTTTATGAAAAGTTGAAAAAGTAGTGGGTCTCATCTAAGGGTGTGCAACCGGATTAATCCAAGTGGATAGCTAGGATTTTTTTCATTTTCTGCCTATAAATCCGGATATCTGGATTGTAACTGGATTTAATCATATTTAATCCGGATTAAATATTAATACTTTCTTTTTAAAAAAAAAACTATTTAAAATTTTAAAAAATATTTTTATTGCACTTTTTGTGTGATACCCTGTTTTTACGTGTATTTTTATTAAATGAGTATTTTAATTTAATTAAAATATTGGTTCTTTTGTTTAAAATTTATCAAATTTTAATTGGATTTATTTAGTTGTGAAATTTATTTTGAGTTGCTTTCTTAATATTAACTATTTTTTTGTGTTTAAATTGCTCTTTAATTTAATTTAGTTTATTTTTTGGATTTTAAATTTTTTTGTTAGTTTTTACCAATTATTTATTTTATTTTAGCTAGATATTGTGTTTAAATTATTTTATTCAATTTACTCCTATTAAAATTGTTTTTGTTGGATCAGTTTTTGGACCTTAGATGTGCGAATTGGACCTCATTTCTTTTCCCATCATTTTTTTTTTCTCTTTTTCTTTTTTCTTCTTCCTTTCTTTTTTCCTTTTTCTTTTCTTTCTCCCCACTTTTTCTCATGGTTTTCTCTCCTTTCACGACACTCTCTCTCTTCCTTTTTTTTTTTTTTTTTCGTTCAGCCACTGCACCATCGCCGTGCACTGCACCACCCCCACCATTCTCTTCCCCTCCAGTTGGTGAATACCCCCACCAAATCTCAACCCCATCCGAGCCACCGTGAGCCCCACCAATTCGCACAGTCTTTGAGCCATTCCGTCGCCGTTGTTAGGCCGCCATCGTTTCACCTCCGGCCACCATTTCTTTATCATTTCATCACCAACCCCTTGCCGACCTAACATACCTATTTCCAACTTCGATCCATCGTCGGAGCAACCACCACGAGCTCAACTTCGTTTTGAGTCATTTTTCATTTCCATCGCCATTTTCTCCGTCACCCACGGCCAACCACCACTTCCATTAACTTCACAAACACCTCTAAGTCATTCCCTATCAATTCCAAGTCTTGGTTCGCCCTATTCAAAAGTGGGTATTTTATAACCCACGACCACAATGCTTTTACACTGTTACGTTGCTTTTTCGTCACTTTTTGCAGCCCCTTGATCCTTTGAAAAATATTTTATAGTGATATAAATATTTTTCAAACTTCATTTAAGATTTAAATATATTTTTACTAAAACAATAAATTGTGATTTGAGGACATTATGCCGGACTGAGTCCAAGGAGTCGGGGGTCGGATGGATTGGAGGACAGAGTTCTTTGTATGTTAGTTGATGTTGAGATTTGTTGGATATCTTGTATCTTGATGTATGCATTGCATGGAGCATGCATGTTCATGTTTGAAAAGGAAAATTTGATTTTTCGCATAATGGCATACATGTACATCTGTTGAATATTGAAAATTGAGTTTTTATGTGTAAATAGATTTTTGGGTGCGTGTGTATCACGACCCCAAGCCGAGAGGGGCATTATTTCGGTGGAGCTCTTCTGGTCACTCGGGAGCACAATATACTGAGTGACGTCCCCTGCGTTGTCGCTGGGCGACAACGGGAGCAGACGGGATGGTAACACTCTCGTACCGACTCTGTGGCTCCTCTGCTGGTGAGGATTAGAGGATGCTTGGCTACGTATGCACTGGGCGTGGAACTGGTTATCGCTCGTTATAAAGTCACACGCATGCTCTTTGTCCATGGTGTGACGAAGGGAGCCAAGATGTGCGGATAACCCCTAGGGGAGGTCATGGTGTATTCGGTTAATGAAAATGGATTTTGAGTTGAGAGTTGGATTTTTGGGCCATTTTCTGAAAAAATGGCGAGAAAAAGTTTTAAAGGAAATTGTTGAGCCAAATGTGATTTTTGGTGTGAGTTGGAAAGGAATTATTTTTTGGGAAAGATTATTTTTGAATCTCATGCATATGACATCCTGTTCATGCATATTATTGAGTTTTAATGTATTTTTATCTTGTGGGTATTTGAATTATTACTTACCTGCGGTACCGTCTTGGGTACTGTAAACTTTGATGCAAAAGAAGAGGAGGAGATAGAGTCTGAGGAGGCAGCTCCGCCGGAGGACTGATTTGGAGTTGCTTCTAGTGTTGGAAATTATTTTCCTTGCCTTTATATTATGTATTTTGGATTTGAGACAATGTTGAAACTTCTAGTATTTTATTACGCTTGTTTTAAGCGAGTTTGTATTAAAACAAAATTCTAGTACTTAGTTGAAAGATTTTTTATTACCACTACGTTATTTTTATATACATATGTTACATGTACACACACTTGACACTTGACGATAGGATACGTGACCCGTGTTGTCATCATCCCGATGCCTCGATTTTCACGTGTCCGTACGTGAGAGTTGGGGCCGTCACATTTTGATAAATTGTCCAAATTTAAAAATAAAAATTTAAACACTTTTTAAAAGTTTTTTTTAAATAAAATAAATAACAAAATAAAAAAAACAATACAAATGAAATAATATTATTGTTACATTACAATGCAAAATATTAATTTACAAAAAATAAAATAAATAATAATACATCATAACTAATTAAACTAATACAATGCTACTACTCTTTACATCTTGAATCTGAAATTGGAGGGGAAAATTGATTTCTTTCATCTGCAACACAAGTTAAAGCAATATCAGATAGACACATAGGGATGAACCATAACTGTCATAATGGTAAAGAAATACAACTTTCTCCCCAACTCTGGCCTTCCTTTGCTGAAATTGGCCATAAATATTAATACTCCTTTTTGAAAAGTTATTAAATAGTGTCACTATCTTTTGTACTTTTCATAAAATAAATAAATAATTAATTAATTAAAAAAAGATCCGGTTACAAATAACTGGATCTAGGTTTATCTTACTTGCCCAGGTGTAACAGACTGGATCGGGTTCTACACCCATAGTCTCATTAATAATTAATTTTAGATAAGTTGAATTTGATTTAACATACAAATGGACAACCATAACTCCTACCTATGTTAAACTCTATCCTCAACCAATAAGCCCTAGGGCTGCCACCCCTGTATCCCTAGTTTCCCCACATTATAAAACACACATTAGCCACATTCTCTTCCCCCTAAACCAAAATCCCTAGCCCTCATGCACCTTACTTTAATACATAAACCCCCGTTAAGCATTGAATTCAAGCCAATTCAACCCTAGTTAATTAAGCCATGCACCTCCGGTACCACCCTTCTCTTTCTCTTTTGTTAGGGGATTTGGTTGTTGTATGGCTTTAAGGGAGGGAAAGAAGGATAGGTGATAATGCCATGAATTCATAGTTTTGATACTTAAATTAAGATTCAGTTTTATATATGAACGAATACAGTGTATGCATGTTGTGGTTGATCTTATTGTACTAAATTGCACGGATATGCATGGGTTGTTCAAAGTATATGTGTTAATTGATGCGGTGAGTGATTCAATGTATGTTAGAGATCATTCCACGACCCACGGCTAAGGTATTTTAATTGCATGGACAAGCTTGTACCAAGTGATTGGGATTTCGGGCAGCATATAGTATATATAGATTTGAATTGTCATATTACGGGTCACATGAAAATAGCTATATATAGGAATATTGTCATTAGAAGGGGAAGGACTAAAGTCGAACTCATCTCTCCCTCTTGATGCTCTATGTAGATGACCTTAGGTTGATCATATGCACTATAGGGGTGAACATTTAAACTGGCCACCCAACCTGACCCATGAAATTTTAACTGACCCGAAACTAAGTGGGTTGGAAACGGGTACTTCCATTTTTTAACTATTTGATGCCAAGTCGGTTCGATTAATTAATCATTAATCGAATTAGCTTCAGTCGATTAATCGGATAGAGAAAAAAATTTGACCTAAGAGAAGATCTTGGTAAACGTGTGGCTTTTCCTTCTCTGCAGCCAAAATTTTAGTCACCCAGAAGGTCTTCGAAACCCTCTGCGCGTTGAGGTAATTCCCTCCGATCACTTCCTCATTTTCAAAAAATCCATATCTACAAGTTCCACTAGAGATCACGTGCTGAGTATTGTTTATTATTTATGAAATTATTTCATGATGTTTGAGGTCGAAATAACCACTTCTATCTGAACCAGCTTCGGATTTGGTTAATCGGGTATTGGTGAAAAGTCAGAAATTCTCCTTTCAAAATTAGCTTATTTTGGGTCGAGTTGGAAGACTGCCTCTCGGGTTGGTTAGGGTGAACAATCCATTATGCAAGTTAAGAATATGAATTAGATTGGCAAGGCACGGTTTGGTAAGTTATGAACTTTAAAGACTAGTTGATCATATGGATTAAATGAATATTCACAAATTGAGCATGCCTTGTAGGTTTGAACGTAGAATGATATATGCACTAAATAGCAACATATAATTGTATGCAATAATGTATGTGGGAAAGGTTACAAATTTCATGAGTATCAATAAGAGATCGTTCGGGAGTATGGATGATTATACAATGATCAGGAGATTAATGCATAGGCTGCATACATGCCATGGTTTCTCTAAGATGAACAAAGGCTTGCTGATTTTGGGAGTGCATTAGTATTAGTGATGGATGGATGTAAATTAATGGACCGAATTGCTAAGATAATATGATAGGATTTTATGCCAGCGAGCTTGAGGAGTGAAGTCGGCTAGAGTACATGTAAGTTAGGCTTTATACGATATTGATGGTTCAAGGAAAATAGATAATGTGAGATTATGTAAAGTGACATGGTTATAGAGGAATTGTTAATATGATTACTGTGGAGTCATGATTATAGGCTATGATTGCTTTTGGACTCGTTAAGGCACTTTCATGTTAAAAGAATATATTATAGTAATATCTGTAAATAGTAGTGAAATGATTTGTGAATAATAATCAAATAGTTTAACTTCATATGTTTTATATAGTGTTGAGAAATGAGAGAGAAAAATTGAATAAAAATATTATGAAGTTAAAATATTTTTTGAATATAATTTTTGTTTGAAAATTTGGAAAAGTTTTATAGAGTTTTGTATTTTGTTTGAGAGTTTGATAAAGTTATAATAATTAGATAAAAAAAGTTGAAAATTTGAAATTGAATATATTTTTTATTCAAGTAATGTTTGAAAAAAATATATATAAGAATATTTGAAAATAATCACAATAAGCTCTAAAAGGTCATGAGTTGCCCAATTAGGCAAACTTCTAGATTTAAGTTGTCTATGCCTTGAATGGAATTCTCAAATAACGGCCGGCACATACTATCTTCGAAGAAATAGAGAAATAATTGCATCAATCATTTTTAGTAAAACTATTCGCGCCTTGTAACTGCATTGGCATTTCGTGGTTGAATAAAATATGATTATTAATTTTTTAAATTCTTATAAATAATTAAATAATAATAATATTAAAAATTATATTTTAATAAAATTTTATTTAACTTTTAATTTTTATTTTAAAGTCCAAATATTTCTTAACGTGACAAAATAACAACGTGACCTTCATCATCAATCATCTTTTTCTTCATACAATCGTTTTTCTTCCGAAAACACAAATTATTTCTAACTAATCGTCGGTGGAAGAGTCGTGCGGATGATGATGGAGTTCAAATATATGTTCCGTAGGGAGAAAGTAAAGTGAGAGGGGGGAAGGTATGGATCAAGGTTAGAGGAAAATCTTTTAATTTATATATTTTAATTTATAAAATTCGTTCATAAGTTCACTAATTATGTAAAAAGATTGAGGTTTAAAAGTTTAATACCTTATTACGATACGCAGCGTGGAGGTAGTGTGCTCTGATGGGCAATCGATTGCCGGGTTTCTGGACTTTCCTCGGCATTTCTGAAGCTTTCCTCAGTGAGTTCTTCCTCAGTTCCTCGAACCTCTCCATGTAAACCCCCCTGGTGGCGCGCAGTGATCGGCCGGAAACCGATGGATCTAAGAGAACGAGAGTGGTGCGAGGAGCGAGAAATGGAGGGTTGTTGAAGGAGAAGTGTGTCGGGTTCGCGAGGGACAAGTGCGCGACGCCTTTGCGAGATGCGCGGATTGCCGTCAGGGAAAGGCTGGCGATTCCGAAGGACCTTGGGAAGTTAATTTATTTTGCGTCGGTCCTGGATAGGAGTACGTGGGTTGATTTGATTCCATTGGATCAACTGAATTCGCGGGCTTTAGCTCCAACGAATTATAGGGCGAGTGAATTGCTTGGCTCTGATCCTGAATGTTTTGAAGGAGGTGGTGGCGGAAAATTCACAAACGCTGCTCTTGAAGCTGGTCCGCCTCAGAGGTAAGTTTGGATGAACTTTCGTTTTCCCTGATTTAGCATGAAAAAGAGTAGGAAAGATTTAAAGAGTAGGTAAGTTGATGAGTATTTATTGGTGTTTACCATGGACTAACTTGGATTGCTGTGCAGATGAACTTCTTGTTCAATTGTACAGAAACTTGAGGCCATAGGAATGATTTTGATGATAAGTTGTGTGATTTTCTTTTTGTTTTTAATACAAAAATACTCATCCATCGTAGGAATTACTTTTTACATTGTATTTTAAAAAAGAAGTTCACTGGGCAATCTGGCACCCGGATACTCTTGGACAGCTATAGCTAGCACAGGAATTTTCTCAGAGAAAATATTAGATCTTTAGGAATAATCTCCTTCACAACCTTTAGAGCTCCCTTTGGAGTCTCATTTTGACTTGTTGAGGTTGTTAACTACTCTTTGGGAGTCCGTAGCTGTGGATGTTCTTTGAGGCTATTACTTTTAACGTTTTGCTTCATTCTTTTGATAATTGCGTTTTGCTTTATTCTTTTGATAAGTGCGTTTTGCTTCATACCATCTAATTAATGCCAGGAACTGAAAATGAATTAGCAGCCAACCTATAAGCATGAAGCTTGTTGCCTCTACAGTTCTCCACTTTTTGCTATTTTGGTTGCACGTCAATTGTATACCATTCCTTTATTCTGTTACAATGTTCACTTGAAATGAACTTATAAAAAAATATATATATATATATATATATATATATTAAAACGAAAACAACCAAACTTTATTAAATAAAAGAGAGTTATAGGTAGCATATAAAAAAATTTTCAAGTCTTGTGTTAATTCAGAAAATCACATATTAAAACCTAAATTAAAACTGTTCTAATAGTCTAGGCCCTTTTTTTATAAGTAAGTTATGGAAGAGCATATTCAATCACTTTTAGTTCATTTATATAGTTACATATACATTTTTTTTTTTCCTTTAATCCACCGATGGCCAGAGCTTGATCCTCCTCCGTGATGGGCATAACTAGGTGCACTGCTGGTGAGCCATTCCAGGCATTGCTGTCCACCCTTTATCTCTGGTACCGTAAATAATCATTGTTATGGCCCCTTTTCGAAAAACATTTATCTCATGCATTGATTCATTTTCTGTCCGATCTTGATCTTATCCTTTCCTTATTCTTTCCTTTTCCTTTCCCCTTTTCCTTTCATTTTTCCATCTTTCATTCCTTTAATATATAATGATACAATAAGTATATGATGGCAAATAAAATTATACAATTCATTCCATTGCATTCATTATGTTATGCAATAATGATAGGGTACATTTACTTCTTACTTATCTACAAATAAAAAATAATGATAGGTTACATGTAACATGGGCTTCCAATGAACAGACTATGCATAGTATATCTTTCAAAACATGTACATATCATATAGCTTCGCTAAAAGAGCATTTTTGTTTAAAAAATTAGCTAGAAGGGTATGATCATAGTTGGTTACCACTTAATTTTGTGCAAACAATCAACAATCACATCAACAAGCACCTATATAAATCACATATATATCATAATATCAATTTCTATCTAAACATTGATCCTTTAAACTAGAAGACAGATCATGCCCTTGACTTGTAAAAGAAACACATGGTGTGCTATAATATGCTCAATGGTGTGTGTCAATGTGGCTGTTCTATGGTTTAATACTACTCTGTCCATTCACTAAGGTTCTCGGTTGCACAGCAGGTAAAAGCTCTAAATTTTGATCCAGTGATGTGATGTAAACATGCATACTAACATATGGTCTGGAGGGTTGTTTTAGGGTTTAACTCTCATGAGAAGAATTAATGAAAATCAGGTTCTAGGTCTCAGGTAAGTACTTTTTGTTGCCAAAGCTTTTCTTTGACCGGTTTCCCTTTATGCTGTTAACATGGACAGCATCATATGGTCATAGCTTGCTTTGAGTTTCACGGTTAAGGTATGCTTATGCATGTCCTTGTATATTTTGACTAGATTTTTCATAACTAGAGGTTTGATTCATGTATCTCCAGTCTAGTAACAGCATTCAGATGGCCTTTTTGGTGTGGTAAAGCATGTGTGTATACTGTGTGATTCCTTTTTGAAATCATGGTATAAACATGACCAGTTGGCTCTCCTAGGCTTTAGAAATTGACAGATTTATTGGTCAGTCCATAACTTGCTGAGTTTGATGAGTATAGTCAATCCAAAGGAGAAAAGTAACTGAAAGTATTAGTTATACATGATCAATAAGTATTCTTCGAATCTTGAAGTTCTTGATTGTTGAAACTCAAGAAAGAATAGATGGAAAGGGATGGCAAAGTCTGAGGAGTGTTTTCTTGGCTATTCTTGGTTCTTGGAGATTGGAAACTGTAGGGTTTTGCAAGGAGAAAAAGGGGTCACACAACATAGAATCTTGAGGTTAATTTTCTTGAAAGAAAATTGGGGTTGGATGAGAGAGAAGGGGCGGCAGCTCCTATTGACCAAGATATAGATGCTAGGGTTTGCTATAGGTTAAAATCTCGAGGCTTCTTGAGAGTGGCAGAGTGATAGGGTATCTGTGGGGTTTTTCTGAATTGAGGACTCTAAGGAACATAGGTTTAAGTGACAGCCATTGGATAATTTTTAGGGAGTGTGTTGCAGCTTTACTAGTGATTAGGGCTTTCAAAAAGTTTGGGTCTTTATTGAATATATGTGTGCCAGCTGATATGGTGTTGTTTCTTGGAAGATTTAGGGTTTGTTGATGGTATAAGGGGTGGCAGGCAAGAGGCCTTCTTGGGGTGAGCTGCTGCTAGCAAGAATTTTCTAGGTCTAGGGATTCTAGGCCATTTCTGAGTTTCTGGCAAAACTGCAACGCCCCGCTCCCCACCATTAAGAAAGATATTGTTTTTTAGAAAATCACGGGAGCCGGTGTGCTACTACTGAACCTGACTTAAAAATAGATTTTTTTGTTTTTAAATTCTAAAGGAAGCGCCAATTACAAAAATTCCTTATAATGAATAGAGTCGTTTTGTATTAAAATATTGAAATTATAAATGAGAGTGCGCGAAAGTATTTATTAAAATTTCTCAAAGTCCATGCCATAAAAATCATAACTTAAAATCTTTGTACATGATCTAGGCCATTGTCACACGTCCTTGGAGTAAGTCTCGTCCTGCAGCTCTACCTTCATAAATATTCTGACCTAGGGTGGTTTAAAAACATAAAGCAACTAAAATTAGTCGATGACTCGGTAAGAAACCCATCATAACGTAAAAATGCTTAAACATAAGGTTTTTCATAAAATATTTCATGCTGAGAACTTAAAATATGACTGTCCATACTTATGCTATGACATGCATGACTTATCTTGGCATATTTGACTTATCTTATCATACTGGCCCACACACTTAACCCTGTGTGCAAGGCTGTGCACTGGCCCCACATCCCGCAGCCGCAAGGGGAGCCTCTAATAGTATTCTAGTGGACCAAGCTTAGCTCCGTGGCTTGCACATCCACCCATATATCATATTGGTACCATGTATCTAAATAGCCATCTGATTAACTGTTCTAAGCTTATCTTACACTTGATCTTATGAAAGCTTACGCATCTTATGCAATGTAAAATGCATGAGATGCATAATACATACATAACTATAATATGCAAAATGAAACATGATGAATAACGTGCTTGCAAATATCATGACATGCGTGGTACATAAATATCGGCTTTCAAAGAATGGGCTTTAATAATAATACATATAACTAGCTAACGTATGCTAATCCTAATTTATGATCAAGCTACTTACCCTGTAGTGTTGCTTCATAAAATTTCCGACACAAAATTAATCACAATGCGATGGAGGGACGACAGTGGTTGTGACTAGGAGGAAGGAAGAGACGATGGTGGCCTTACCGTGTCTCATGGTGGGGGAGATCAGGCTACGGCATGCTGAAAGTAAAAAGAGAGCTAAAACAAAAAAGCCTAGGCGTGAAGAGATAGGTGCTTGTACAGTTTGCATGGGACTCTATTTATAGGATTTTATAGTATGCGAGTGATGGTATGGGTTGGGTTTAGGAATTTTAAGGTGAAGAGGACTCGTCAACCTTCCAAAGCAAAGAATTGCTTAACATTATTTTTTGCTTGATTTTATTGAAGAACCCCAATCTGAAAAGCACAAGAATTCAGACTCCTACTCCTTATAAATAACAAACTAGCATAAAGATAATGTTTGAAACTCTGTATGAAACTAAACCAACAATGGAGAAGTATCTCCTTATTCAAATATTAAAAGGCTTCTAATTAAACCACACTTCCATGTCCAGGCATTCCATGATAACCATGCAGCTGAAATATCACGCCTATAGATATAACAACTTAGAGTCTCACACCGAGCTTTCCTCCAAACTGGATTGTAGGAAATTTCTCCAACCCATTTAAAAAATTCTCACGTGCCCCTTGAACATATGAAATCATACTTTTTTAATGTACGGGCACATGATGTCTTTTTTAGTTAGACTTTTAGAAAGTCATGTGTCTCACATGCTTAATGAACATTTGCCATATTTATAGATGGGTTGGAGGAAAGTTTCTCCAACCTAGGTTATAGGAAAACTTGTCCTAACAATCCGGAACCCTTTAAGGATCCTTGCACTCAAGGTCCTAATTATTCTCAACCTCATGAACGTTTCAGACGCTTTTGAGGTTGTCGTTTTGAGTGCTCCTTTGTCTCTCCAATTTTCCTTTGCTGCTTTCCTTTACCACTGAGCTCCCTTGTGCTTTGTCGTACATGAGGGGGTTTGGTTGAATAGAGTTGGACTGAAGCTGTTTGTGATGCTTTGAGCTGCTTCTCTATTGTTGGGGCTTCATTGCAATAGAATTGACTTTTTTTTGCCCGAGCAGGGCCAAATATGGTGGTTGGCCATCCACATGGTGGCCGATTGACTTGAAATACTGTGGTGTAGTATGTTCTTGTAACACCCCTTCTCATGGATTAGGAACGTGATGTACTTTCGCGACTTACTCGGTATGAGACTTCACATAATAAATTGCCTCATATTATTGAAATCATAAACCATAACGTATGAAGTCTTAAAAACTGAAAGTAATCTCATAAGACGAAATTTAGAGCTAATCCCATTTGTAAAGACACTTGCTAAGTTTGGAATTTCTGTAAAACGGGGCATGTTTGGATACCAAGAATGTTTGGAAATATTTTTTTTATAAGAAAATAATTTATTTATTTTTTTTATAAGAAGTGTTTTTGTTTGGAAATATTTGATAAGTGTGAGAATTTGTTTGAGATTAGGTTTTGGGAAAGGAGTGAGAAAAAGTTGAATAAAAATATTTTTTAAAATAAGTATTGTATTGAAGTTTATGAAAGTGTATAGATAAAGTTAAAAAGTCGTTTGAATATATTTTATAATATTATTTTTGTTTTGAAGTTTGTAAAAGTTGTATTGATTTTTGTGTTTGAGTAATGATTAGATGAAAAGTTTAAAATTTGAATTAGAAAAGTATTTTGTGTTTAAGTGACATTTGAGAATGAAGTAATGAGAAATTTTGGAAATTTAGTGAGCGCAATTCTGATCATCTTCGTGCTTTAAGAGCACTTCTACTGTGTTTTGAAGCTGTCTCGGGGTTAAGTTAATTTATCCAAATCTGAAATAGTTCCTGTGGGTTCCATTCAGAATATTTCAAACCTGGCCAATATATTGGGTTGTAGAATTTCTTCACTTCCTATGAGATATCTCGGTCTTCCACTGGGGGCTTCACATAAATCAGTTACTATTGGGATTGGGTGATAGAGAAAATTGAAAAGAGGTTAGCTGGTTGGAAAATGATTTACTTGTATGAAGGGGGAAGATTAATAACTTTGATAAAAAGTACTTTCTAATCTTCCTACTTATTTTTTATCTCTTTTCCCCTTGCTGGCAAGGGTAGAAAGAAGAATTGAGAGTTTATATCAGAATTTTTTGTGGGGTGGTAAAGGAGAAGAAAAAAAGTTTCATTTGGTTAGTTGGAAAAAAGGTTTGTCAACCGATTAATTGTGGTGGGTTGGGGATAAAAAACTTGAGATTGTTTAATAGAGCACTACTTGGGAAATGGCTTTGGAGATATCACTTGGAGAGAAATGCCTTTCCCCTTTTTAACATCTCCTTTCAATTTGTACATATTTCCCCTTCCTCTGTTTTGGTTTCTTGCGTTATCCTAATTACAATCAAAACCCCATTTTATACCACAAACATTTTCTTGGATTGCTTGCTCCTAATTGTTATCACCCTTCTCCGGGTTCCGACTCAGATTAGGATCTCCCTTAGAAGTCCCTTTGCCTACTTCAATATCATGACAGTTGGAAGGGCCTGCTAGACCTTTATCCTTGTTCAATTTGTCAGCTTTCTCTGTTTGATTTCCCACCTACCCTGTTAGATTTTGAGCATTCACTCCGTTGTCCTTTGGTCTCTGGTTTGACCTTAGGTTCTCTTTTCCTTTGCCTTTTGAGGCCATCCTACAAACACCAGGAGGTCTCCTTGGTGCCTACATAATGAGCAGGAAACCTGGACTCTTTGTATATATTGTCTGCTAGAATCCTTTGGACTATGGTATAACCGCTACTTTTGATGTATTCACTACTGATGTCTTCAAACTCTATGCTAGGGATGGATCTAGAAATCGTCTGTCTAGAGAGAAAAAACTCACGTATGATGGTGATGAATTTATTTTGGTATTTTCCATTTAACTTGAGTGATTAGCCTGTGAGACCAAAAGAAAAACCAAGATTTGAAGATTGTTAAGAGTTTTGCTCAATGTTTTTAAATATTAATTTTATCCTGCACATTGATCCAACATGAATTAGATGATACCTTTTGATCCTGGTTCGGTTTTTTAGTTGGGTAGAGACTTTGACATACCCTCACTCACGCCTCTCCCCATTCCAAGTGTGCAATAGGGTCAAGAGAAAACCTCCTAGTTGGTACATCTAAAGTAGTCCTGAGAACAGCATCCAATAAAACAAGGCCACGTAGCACACTCATTACAGAAGGAATGATCATCCACCGCACCCAAGCTCTCTCTCTTCGAAAACGTCCAGTACAGAAGCTCGTCTCTTCTCTGTCATCTCTCTCCCAATCACACCGAAGAACGTGTCTCTTCTCTCTCATCAAATACCCATCGCAAATCCTCCAACTCGCCTGTCTCAGAAATCCTCTTGCTTGTCTCTCTCTCTCTCATCGACGCCAGCCAGCACAAGAGTGGGCACCAAAGCTCGTCTCTCTCTCTCTCATCGAAAACGTATGTTTCAAAAGCTCAACTCTCCCTCTTTCTTGTCTGTCTCTCCCAATCACACCGAAGAACTCGCCTCATCTCTCTCATCAAATACCCATCAACACCAGCCAACCCAAGAGTGGTACGTTGGATTTTTTTTAATTTCATAGAATGTTTATTTATGTAGCATCGGTTTGGACTGAGATAAGCATTTCATGGTTTTTAATTCTGTACGTTTTGCAATGTTTTGGTGTGGATTATTGCTTGAAATGGGGGGATTATTCTATTGGAGGATGGGCTCGGTGGTACATTTTGCAATGGTTTGGTGTGTTATTGCTTGGAATGGGTGGATTATTGCTTGAAATCGAAAGGGATGAAATGTAGATGTTTGTTGTGAATCTGGGTGTATCCTTTGTGATAAGGGAACCAATGAAATGTAATGGAAGAATTAGGTAATTAAATAACTTGCTATGCATGGAAGGTGTTTGACACATTTTTTCAGAGACTCATACGTGTTACCGTAAATTCCATGAGACTTGCATATGCCTAAGTGATGGGCCACAAGGCCACAGCTTCAGATGTTAAAGGGATGAGTGGGGTGGAATTGGGAAATGCATAAGGTTACTTTAATGTCTGTGAAGGTTAAAATAAAGCTGCATGTACATGCTTGGGAAATGCAAAATTTGATTATGGAATTTGTTTGTGTATAAGTTGCATCTCCTTTTTAATCTAAAAAAAGTCTCGATCCTTTACAGGTGTGGAAAGATTTTGATGGTGTTTTAACATGTGATCCTAACATACTCACAAGCAGAACCCGTGCCATATTTGACATTTGAAGAGGCTGCTGAACTTGCATATTTTGCCAACCAGGAATCGTGATCTTATACCTTATTACCCAGTCAAGTTGTGGAGTACAGCTTCAACGAAGGAACGACAGGATACGTGATGAACATGTCAAGAAAGAACAAGCCAAATTACAATTACAAGCCATAGAGAAGAAGTACAAGGGAACCATGATAGCGTTGTTCTTGTCATTGTTGTTTTTTATTGTGATTGTAAGTTTTATGTATCCGAGGAAAAATGGCATATGTCAGTCATTGCTAAGACTTATGTAATCATTAAGTCTTTTGCTGTAATGTTTAGAGCACTTTTTGCAAGTTTTATGTAAACTTTGGGGTGGCAACAATCTAATTTATACAACCTGACTTTTTTGTATCTTTGGTATCTCGTGTAAACTTTTGAGCAAACATCTTTCATAGGTGAAGGAGACCTTAATGCAAGTTGTGGCTTCATCTTCATTACCTGATGTAATTTTCTTATGAATGTACTTGTCAAATAATGTCTCTTAACATTGATGATTAAAATCTCATTCAATATTGATGATTAAAATCTCATTCACTACACAACATAAAAAAACATAAAATTGAGTCTTATCCATAAAAATTACAAGTTCCACAATAAGTTACATAAACTCCACAATATACATCCTTCTTCATTGTAACATAAAAAAGAGCTTCACCATCTAACTCCAACCATCATTCACCATCTAACTCCACAAAACTCATCCATAATGCAAATGCTTCACCATGTAACCCCAACCATCATTCATTATAACATAAGAAAAATCAATTAATACAAATATCATCGTATTAATAAAAATGAAATCAATACAAATATTACATACAATGTATAACTGAAGTAAAACTAAATATCCAAGTTTTGCAAACCCAACCTATAAATTGCTCTCTCTCTCTCTCTCTCTCTCTCTCTAAACTTCCCCAAACTTCAGAGGCACGCGACAGGGGATGGGAGCTTCGGCTCCCCCCTCTCTTCCCTTCCCCCTCCCTTTCTCTTTTCGGTACAGTGTTTTGGTTTGTTTTTATTTTGGTTTTTTTCAAGCAAATAAGGGAGGAACGCTGATCGGGTCTTTCCAGCCGCCGACCGTCAACATGTGCCCAACCAAGATGTTGGCCAATCGCCGATCTACAAGACCACCGAACGTGGCACCAAACAGAGTGGAGCATAGCCCGCACGCGCAGAACGAAGACTCGGACTTCTTCGACGTGTGGCTGTCACGCGCCACCGAGGAGCCATCTGCCGACACATAGCTTGGCTTTTATGGGACCTTGGATTCTAGGACTTCAGTTATCAACCGTCGGCTTTCCTCCTAGAGCAGTGTGTGTCTTGCACGGTCACTGTCGCCGCTGTTGGGTTATGTCCCTCCAGTTTCGGAGCTTTTTTTGGTTTTTTTGTTCTTTCTGTTTCACGTTGTGACACGAGTGAGGTGTTAAGCTGCTAGATCGATTGCAATCTAGAGCAAGAGATCGTTGAGAGTGGTGAGCAACGTTATGGCCGATGGTCGTACGACCGGTCTTTGTAGTGGAGGTTTTTGTGGTCCGTACGCGTGCTAGGTGCTTGTGCTGTCTGGGCTCGTGATGCCGATGCCTACGGTGGGTGTGCCGTCGGGGCTTATGCTAGTGCTCGTGATTCGGTTGTTTTTGTTGTGTGTTTTGTATTGTAGTTTTTGTTATTTAATTATTAATAGTGTTGAAATAGGCTACTAAACTTAATGTCCATAGCTGCAGTACCCTGTGCTCCGCCTCCTTGGGAGGATGGAGGGGGCCATTCCGCTCTATTTATACAAAGTGCTCTCTCTTTCTACGAAGAGATTTAGAAGTTAAGACAAAGTTTGCCACTATGTGTTCAGGGATGCTCCAGAGTAGATGCGTTAGTTAGCTTATAGTCTAAATTTACTGTATTGATAAGTCACAATTGTAATTTTAGTTTGTTGAATGAATTCACTGAAGCCTGTTTCCATAATATATATATACATATCCAAGTTGTGATCCAAGTACTGAGATACATTGTCAGTCATATGCCCAAGATCCCTACAACAAAACACAAATAAAACACAATAAATAAGTTCTTAGATAAAAAAAAAAAAAAAAAGTAAACAAAAATAATTTTAACAGTAGATTAAAAATTTGTATATATGTATACCTCACTGAAGGATAGTTATTCTTAGCATTTGCAGTTATTCTTAGCGTGTCCCTCATTCTTGCAAATGCTACAATACCTTGTCTTTCATGGTTGGGTCTCTTTTGGATTCTTCTTCCACAAAGATTTTGGTCGTCCTTTAGTTGGCACCCGTGGAGGATCTTATATTGTTTGTGAAAACTTTGACACAACCTAACTTCTTAACATCGCAGAATCATTGGTTGACATATATCCACCTTCTAAATTTTTTTCTTTTCTTGTATATCTTCAATTTAAAGCAACTCTTTGTAAACCTTGTCTAAGGCAAGAGAGAGGTGATTGAATTTTTGTATTGACTGTGACCCAAGTTCTGGAATCTCATAAAATTGCATCATTAACTTGCTTTTTCTCATGGTAGGATCATCTTGTGTCATTTCATGTGCATCAAAAGTTGGTATTTCGAGAATGGATCGACTCTTAGCATTAACTGTCCATCTCTCTAAAATATATTGTCGTGGCAACATATCTAATTTGAATTTTTTTTTGCCAAAGACATATAGAATATGCCTTCAAATAATTCCCATAAATTCATACATGTGGCATGTGCATGTTGCCTTTTCTTGTCCACTCTCCAATGTCACATAATATATATGGATTTCTTTACCCTAAGGTGTCACTCCATAAGTCTTGCTTTTACCATCATTTTGAAATTTGGTTGACTTGCATCATTGGCTATTGAATAGCTCATCTTGAAATTTCATAAAAGACTTCCTTGTATAGACTAAGGCAGCCCCTTCTTCAATTTTATAACCTGTTTTCAATATTGCCCACGTAGATATTGTTCGCACATCCTTTTCTTTCTCTTTAAAGTAACGTGCATATAATGTTTTCTCATATTGATGCACAAAGTTACTCACTATAGTGCTTGAATGAACATAATCATTCAAAAACTTGTTCATGTTTTCACTCATTTGAGTTGTTGACATACCGGCACAAAATGTACTTCGCAAGTAAGCCGGAACCCACATATCTCATCGGTTGTAAAGATTTTGTAGCCAAGTGTTATCTATTAACCCATACTTCACCAATATTGATATCCATTATTCTTCAAACTCATCAATCGTGATCGTCTCATAGATACAATGACGAAAATCTTTTTGGAAGTCCGAAAATTTGTTATATACATGGCCTAAATGTTCTGGAAAGTTTTGTAAAATATGCCACAAGCACCAACCTATGAGTTGTGTTTGAGAGTACCTCTACAATGGCATTTGCCATCGCCTTGTCGTCATCGGTAATTATAGTTTTAGGAGCCTTCCCAAACATTGCCTCTTGCCATGTTCTCAACAACCATATATAAGATTATGTTGTTTCATTAACCAATAAAGCACAACAAAACATTATGGTTTGGTGATGATGGTTAACTCCAGAAAATAGCACAAATGGCATCTTATATATGTTTGTCAAATACGTGGCATCAAAAGTGATAACATCCCCAAAGTATTGGTATGCAACCCTTGACCTTGCATCTGCTCAAAAATAACTTTTCATAAATCCATTCTTATCAACTTGCATGGAGTACACAAACCTAGGTTCTTTACATTGTTTATCAAGAAAGTAAGTATATAACCTTTGTACATCTCTCTCTTCAAATAATTTTCTTCTTTTGTTTCCCAAGAAATTTTCCACATCCTTGCCAATGCATCCAAGGTTAAAGTCACCACCTGATTCTTTACTTAGTACTGACATTATCTTCTTTGTCGGTACACCAGACTCATTCAAAGTTAGTATAAGTTTTTTTGAGCACGTGTCACTCCTCTATGTCCACGGAGCAAACTAATACTTCTTGGTATAAGTATCTCATGGTTATGTTCAAACACAAATTTGGTTACTGGCCACTGTTCACTGTCTTTCCTTATTGCCATTATTACTTTACATCCAATTTTTGTCTCAGCAAGTTTAGGAATTGTTCGTTCCTTCTGTTTGCGACTTTCACTTCGAAATCATTCACTTGAGCAAACATAATCTACCGCAATTAGTTTTTCTCTTCTTTTGACAATCTCATGTGGTTGGTCCTCATTGAAAAACCTCTTCATCTTGCATACGTCTTGTAAAATGCATGTGCGTCTTGTACGTCATCAAATCTCATACCAATATGTGGCTCTAAATGACCACTATTGGAAGAAGAAATCGCATTCACCTGTTCTTCCACATCCACATCACATTCTTCTTCCACATTTTCAGTCTCATTTCCATCACATTGTTCTTCCACAATTTCGGCCTCAACACCTACATCTCCAACTTCTGGACAATTTATACTCATCGTTATCTCAACTTCATCGCTATCCCAACTTGATACACGATCCTTCAATACAAAATAAAATTATATTCATTACTTGCCAACCATTCTAATTTTATTAACTGAGATATGATGCCATTCTAATTTGTTTAAAGTAATCTATTTTATTGATAGATTGATTTGTCTAATTTTGACTCTTCCAATGTCTACAGCAACTAGTGAACGAGCACTTTTAGTTATGAAGATTATTAAAACAAGGCTTCGCAAAAAGATTGAAGAATAATTCTTAGCAAATAATTTAGTTGTCTATATTGAAAGAGAAATAGTTAAGAATTTTGATTTAGATTCAATGCTTGATTTTTTTTTTTTATTTAAAAGAATGCAAGTTACAATTTTAGACACTCTGTATTTCTTTTGTTTAATATATTTGTATGAATGTCTTTATATTATTTTAATGATATATTGTTCTTGAGATATCAAATACTTTTTTAATACATAAGTTGTATTAAACATATTATATTTTTATTGTAAATCTTCCTATCAAATTATTATATATCTTAAAAAAAATTGTACAAAAATAAAACAAAAAATATTTGATGTATATTGTTCTAGTTTTGTTTGGCCCCCTATAGTAAATTCCTAACTCCGCCACTGAGTAATGTGGCAGTTTCTGATTTGAGGCTGGTTTCACCACAAAAACAACATGCACCACTTCAAAGCGGTTTTGTAGGATCAAAACAATAATCTCAAGACCCAGTCCAAAGAGTGTAAGAATAAGATTTCGCCTAATAAATAACAAATAAGCAAAAAGTTAATGTTCGACTCCAAAGGGAACTAAGGGCTTGTTTGGATACTTAGATATTCTCAAAATTTCTTATGATTTCTTTCTCAAACATCACTCAAACACAAAACACTTTTAAATTTTAAATCAACTTTTTCATTTAATAATGATCTAATCATGATCCAAGCACGAAACTAATACAAATTTTCCAAACTTCCAAATAAAATATAAAAAATAATATAATGTTTAAAATTTTAAAATAAAAATAATATTTTAAAGAATTTTTTAACTTTATAATATTTTTATTCAACTTTTTCTCTCTTCTTTTCAAAAGCCTAATAAAACATTTTAAGTCAAAACCATCTTATGACTCTTCACATAATTATGAGATATTCTAAGGGTCTAAACGAGCGCTAAACCGACAGTGGAAAAGGATTAGAAGACTTCTAATTAAAACACACTTCCATGTCCAGGTATTCAATGATAATTATGCAGCCGAAATATCACACCTATTGATTTCGTTGCAGAACATAACAGGAAATATATGCTCTTTATCACGCTTGCTACTGTCGCTACCATCTGATCACTGATATAGGTGACCCCCACTGATATAGGTGACCCCCTAAAACCATCAGCTATAGCTGCATTATCCATTTGGTGTATTGTTTTCACTATCATCTTTATAACAGCTGCTGATGCAAAGTTCAGTTCTGCCTGTACAACTACATCACCACTACTAATGCTTCCAAACTTCCCATCACCACCATTTGCATAACCATAGAGTACCCTGAACTGTTTGTTCATTTCTTCACTCACCTCCACCCTCTTGAGTCTCTTTCATTGTACTCTCTACTTACTCATTTTAGGCTTTCTTTTGATTATTAGAAATTATAATGAAAGGGGCTGTAATGAAACTAGAAATTGCTTCGTTAATTGCTTATTTTGAAGTATGCTGCTTTTCTGTTACCAACATACATGTGTGTGTCTGTGCCTGTGTGAAATTGGGCATAATTTAATCTTTAGTTAAAGAGAATTTAATACTGGATTATATGGCTTTATGTATTCACATTATTGATCATGTTCGGGGTGATATCCAAGCAAGACCAAGTCTAGGTAAGGTACGAGTACGTCGCTTCTTTCTTTTTCCCATCTGCCGTCTATGATAGTGACCCTTAATAATTAAGTCAGTCAAGTTTTCCGGTAGTTTCGTTTGTCAATTAAAAAGGCCTATTTTACTCCCTTGAAAGTCATATTTGCCAACTGCCTCAACTACGTGATAATTTATAGCTATTTGGTATTAGTGACGTGTTCGGACTATGCAAGAAAAATTATGCATATTATTTAATTAAAAAATTTTTGTGTAGTCATTTTTATGGACTCCTTTATACACTCTAGTGATATGATTGATTGTGTATTAAAAAAAATTAATCTAGTCAATTATATCAATGGAGTGTACAGAAAGTACGTAAAAATGACTGTATGTAGCATTACTCTTATTTAATTTAGTAGTACCCTAGCTAAAAGGTCATGCATTAGAGAAGTAGATAAAAGTATAAGATAGGAATTTGATTGTGATTCCATACTTTTAGGTCAGTTTAGTTACTAGATGAGATGAAATAGACTATATTTTGAATAACAATAAATAAAATATTATTATAATATAATTTTTTAATATTAATTTTATATTAAAATTTGAAAAGGTCGATCTGTTTATTATATATTATATATAAATTTAAAAATATTATATTAGTTTGATAAGATAAAATTGTTTATTTTTTAATTTTACCTCGAAGCGTGTTGAGGTCTACAAATATTTCTATATAATTGTTGATCCCAACTGATATTTTACTAAGAAGGTTGTAATCTTCAACGTAATTCAAAGGACAAGGGCAATGCACGGTGTCAATCATGGAACCCACTTGTTCTAAAAAACTCTAATTATCAATGAAGGTGTAAGGTGTCAGGAAATTGCACTGACGGGACAAGCAATGCACAGATCCTGGCACCTTGGACTGGGTCAATCTTTACAGGTGAAATTATAGGACGGTGCTGTACGCACCGTTGGTGGCTCCGCTGAAGTCAGTGCTAGTTTTAAAAAAAAAAATTATATTTTTATTTTTGTTTTTTTAAATTATTTTTTAATATTTTTTAATATTTTAAAAATATATAAAAAATTTATAATAATACTAAACAAAATTTTCTTAATTATTAAAAAAAAGAAAAAAAAAATTGACCAGCTGTGGTTAGAGTGTTTTCGGAAATTATAAGGTATGTTCCCTTCATTGATATATGAGCCGAGAGCTTTTATTGTGATGGAAACTCTGTAATACAGCCTTTTCCAGTTCGGGGAACACGATTCTGCACTCTAAAACCACGACCACCAAATGGGAAAAAAATGGGTACTCCCTGTTTATTTTCTCTGAAAACAAATTCACGACTAACTAGAAAGTGGAACAACTCGATCAATGAAATTTTTCCTTGTTTTCAAATTTGATAAGAGTATAAAAGCATCCACCACAGAGGAGCCACCTTGAAAGACAAAATATGTATGTCATCTTTGTTCAGTCAACAAAGTAAGGCTGCACGCATACAGCACAGAAAACAGGCCTGCCATGCGACTGTTGCCCAAAGTCTAAGATCTACAAATATACAAATATTATTAGGAAGGGAGAGAGAGAAACTGGAAGGAGAGAGAAAAAAAGTAATAAAATAAAAAATGAATAGTGAGGTGTAGATCTCCGGAGGATATGATATATGATTATAAGCAATTGTGTTCTAATTCTTTTGAAAAAAGTAAATTAATATGAGATTTATATGAAAAAAAAATTAATTTTTTAATTATGGACTCTACTATTTTTCAAAACGATTACGTAACATTTACACACTCCAAAACTATACGTAGAATTACTCCTAAAGATATAGTGATACTCTTCATATCAACCCAAATATTTACATATACATAATCAAATGTAGTAAATTTAGTGATCTAGTTAGCTAAATATGTATTCACCTTTACATATAAACACACAAATGCTAATGCTATAAGAACATGTCAAAACTATAATTGTTATGAAAAATTTTACTTATCATCTCTACAAATCATATACTATATATAATTTTTTATTTTTTTTACTAAATATGTAGTGTATAGATGATAGGTAGAAAAATTTAATTAGTTTAGAAAGAATTAAATCCAAAAAAATATTTAAAAAAATAAAAAAAATATGGTATGTGTTATGAAACTAAAAGACAAATTGTAATTATAAGAGAAATATGATATTGCAAGAGAAATAATTATTATTCAATATAAAAACTTAATCATATACAAGTAAATGATATATATATAGAAGTACAAAGGAGTAGGTACCATTTTTGTAATCCATTTTTCCTTTTCGTATATCTATTTAAAAATTTTATTGTTTTAAGCGTTCGACGTATTGTTAACGTAAAAACTTACCATTTCGACTATATTAAAAAATAATTATTATTTTTTAATTATTTATATAACTATTCTTCAACTCTGATTGATTTCAGAAGGAAAAAAATAAGAAAAAAAAAAGGACGCGTTTTGTTGGATTCTTCGTAAAAGAAAAACTAACTTTTAAAGTCCGTTTCATTGCATTTCATTAAGCAAGAGCATTAGTAGTGATCTCAATAAATTTTAATTAAAAAATTTATTTTTATAAATTTTAATTAGTCACTTTTTATAACACCAAATAATAATTTTAATAAATCTTTTACTATTATATTAAAATATTAATTTTAAATTTTTTATTATTTTAATTCTAATTGTAATTTGAATATGATTATATTAAATATTATGGTTGCATTAAAGTTTATTGTTGTATTAAAATTTATGGTGCTTGTTTGTAATCAATCTTAGTAAACATATAAGCTAAAAATTTGTGTGCAAAGTAGGTTGAGATGCAGTGAATTATATGCCGTTAGAAAAACTAAAAATAATATCATCAGCGTGTGGTCTAGTGAATTATAAAAACAAGCATCAGTTCATTAATATGAACCCCATTGAAGTGCTTTAAAGTTCAAAGTGATGGAGAGGAAAGACAGAGAATATTATATTTTTCTTCAGCTATTTTTTCTTGCACGGGAGAGAATGAGGCAGCGAGAAGTGAATATTTTAATCTAAAAATAATATTTGACCAAAAAAATTTAAGCAATTATATAGTTGATGGTTAAATTTACTGTTTATTTGTTGAACTTATTATTATATTTTATTTTACACTTTAACTATTTTTTAACTAAAATTTAACTTTATAGCACACTACTTGCTCTTAAAAATTAAAAAAAAACTTTTAACGCGTTTTGTTATCCACTAGAAAAAGTGCAAGCAATAATTGTCATTTTTAACGAGATGCTGCGGAAACGAGTGTTCTTCACATTCCACTAGAAAAATTGACAGCAATAATTGTCATTTTTAATCAGAAGCTGCGAAAACGAGTGTTCTTGATCAACAGTTCTTTGGCTGTGAGTTTTTTCAAAGCAAAATTTCCGGCATGGAAGTGGTGGCTACGGTTGTCTGTGCAGCAGTCGGAAAAACTACTGAGATTCTCTGTGGATCTATCTATTCTACGATCAAGAACATTGTCAAAGGCCCACAACAGCTTGATGTTTTAGCCAAGATCAAAGCAGTGGAGCATATTCCTGGACCTTCAATTCAAGATCAAACAGCATCTGTAGATTTAGCCAAAACTATGGCTCTATTGTTTGACAATAGATTCCAGAGGATTGGTATATGGGGGATAGGAGGCGCCGGCAAAACTAATCTGGTGAGAAATTTGAACAATAAGCTGCTTGAAATGAATGCAAATCATATGCCTTTTACCTGTGTACTATGGGTTACAGTGTCCAAAAATTTGGACATAAAAAAGCTTCAGATGGGAATAGCTTCCAGACTGGGTTTTCATCTGGAACAAAGTTCGGAAGCGGATAGAATGGCTATTCAACTTTATCGAAGACTAAAGGAGGAAAGCTTTCTTCTCATTCTCGATGATGTTTGGAAAAAAATTGATTTGGACAAATTGGGTGTCCCACGGCCTGAGGATCATAGCGGTAGTAAGATCATATTGACATGTAGATCTTTGGATGTATGTAGGGAAATGCTGACTGATGTTGAAGTTAAAATGAGCATTTTGAGGGATGAAGACGCTTGGCAACTATTTAGTCGATATGTGAGGGATGTAGTTAGTTCAGAACATATCAGACCACTTGCAGAGGCAATTTGTAGAGAGTGTCAGGGATTGCCTTTGGCCATCATCACCATGGGAGCAGCTATGAGAGGAAAGACGAATCGTGAGGTATGGAAGCATGCTTTGAATCAGTTGCGAAGATCAGTGCCTGTTGCAGAAGGCGTTGAGGAGGAGCTCTACAGGCCTTTGAAGTGGAGTTACGACTCATTAGAAGGTAAAGACTTGAAAACTTGTTTTCTTTACTGCTCTTTGTTTCCAGAGGACTTCTCAATTAATATAGATGAACTAGTATGGTACTGGCTGGCGGAAGGTTTGATAGATGAACGAGAAGACTGTGAGGTTTTCTACAGTAGAGGAATTAGTTTGATTGAAAATCTGAAGGACGCCTGTTTGTTGGAAGAGGGTTCCAGGGAGGGCACCGTGAAGATGCATGACGTTGTTCGTGATGTTAGCATATGGATTGCATCAACCTGCAGCAAGGATGGAAGTAAATCCCTCGTTCGTACAGGGAATGGGTTGAAAGAGATTTCAGCTACTGAGCTGTCAAATTCTTTCAAAAGAGTTTCTTTCATGGATAACGATTTAGAAAGACTACCTGATGATTCTGTGATTCGATGTTCAGAGGCATCAACTTTTTTACTACAAAATAATCCTCGCCTTGACTTAATTCCTGAAATATTTTTGGAACGATTTAAAGCACTGAGAGTCTTGAATTTCAGTCAGACCTGCATCAAGTCACTGCCTGATTCTCTTCTTCAACTGGATGACCTCCGTGCTCTTCTTTTGAGTAATTGCAAGGATCTCGAAGAATTGCCCCCACTGGAAAGGCTTAGTAGACTTCAAGTGCTTAATCTCTCTAGGACTGGTATCAGAGAATTGCCAAAAGGGTTAGAACAACTCAGCAACTTAAGGCATCTAAACTTAGCCAGGACTTACAAACTGGAAGTGGTTCAACCTGGAGTCATATCCAAGTTGTCCAGATTAGAAGTTCTGGACCTGTCAGACAGTGGCTACATTTGGAAGGAGAAAGGAGCGGTACAAGAGGAGGAAGCATGTTTTGAAGAGCTGCAATGCCTGGAACGGTTACAAGTTTTATCCATCAGATTGAAATGGAACCCGTGTTACACTCCCCAAGATACAATAACTTCCTGGATAAATGGATTAAAAGCATTCGAAATTAGCGTCGGACGATCGACCTATTCTCGTTCAGGTATTTTCTAACATCTTTTAATTTAAATATCTTTCACATAAAATTAATTTTTAATTTTTTTAATCTAATTACTATTTTTTATAAAATTTTAAATAAAATCTTAAAAATCGTAATTTTTTTTATAAAATTTAAAAATAAAAATTATATTAAATAAATTTTAATTTTATAATAATTTTATTCAATAATTTCTTTCTACTCTTTCAAAATTAAATAAAAAATATTTATTTAAAATATTTTATTAATATTTACAAACTATATTTCTAACGCATTTATGCTCCATATGGACCATTCTAAGCGAAACTTTGAATATCTACCAGTGCGGGAACTTCTACTCTTGGTTGCGCAAAAACGCGTGACTATGGAAGGGATTGATCTCTCAGGAGGACAGATCGGGTGGTTGTTGAGCAATGCAAGTTATCTAAGCATAATACGTTGTCGAGGACTGAATGAGATGCTACAAGACTTGGTCATTAACAGTGTTGGCAGAAGCTTTACATATTTAAAAACGCTTCAGATTATGTATGCTGACTGCAGTTTTTAGACTGGAGGACCTGCAACACAGTATGATCTACTACCCAATTTGGAGCAACTTCATCTGGCAAAAATGAGAGGCGTTGAAAGCATTTCAGAACTAGCCAATCTTCTCGGGCTAAGATTTCAGAGACTGAAAACAATACATGTGTTTGGTTGTCAGAAGATGAGATATCTTCTCTCCCTTGGGAACTCCTTTCGCACAATGCCAAACCTAGAAACAATATGGGTACACAATTGTTCCAACTTAGAAGAGCTCTTTAATTATTTTCCATTGCAGATCAATATGGCTCCAGATCCTATTACCCCAAAACTATACAAATTGAAATTGAGGAACCTCTGCAAATTAAGGAATCTTTGTAGGGACGAAAAGACCTGGCCAGGTAATAAAGTAAAGACCTGGCCAGGTAATAAAGTGAAGGTTGGCATGCTCGGGTGCACTCTTCTGAGCACTAAGCAATAATAAAGATGGAATTAAACTAGTTGGGGGGAAACAAATTGGAAACGCATGCATCCACAGGCGAAACTAAATAATATTTTACGTGTTTTTGTTGGAGTGAAGTGTGCAATATATATAGATGTAAAATTTTCTGGTAGTTTATATATAGACATGCGCATATATTACATGTGCATGTCTATATATATAAAAGATAAATTTTATGTATTTTGATGTATTAATTTTGTGAGTGACATTTGATGTAATGATCAGCTTTCTTTTGTACATTAACTTTTGCTTTTAAAGTTAGATCTTAAATAAATAATAATAGTATTTGCAACTAAATTAATTATGGAATAAATAGCATCTTTAAGAGAAATTGATGTCTAAATAGCATTTTTTATTTTTTTGTTGGAGAATACAACTTTTTTTTTTTTATAACACTACAAGGATTTAGGCTTTTTGTAGCGCTTAAAATCCTTGCAAAAAGCTCCTAAAACGCTGATATTTCTCATTTGCAGCGTCCCTACCTTCCTTGCATGATCGCCGCTATAAACCTTCCACTTTTGAACAATTTCAAGGAAGTCATGAAAACGCTGCAAAAGCATACAATTTCTAGCGATATAAAAACGCTGCATTACCCAAAACATCACGCTGCAAAAGGTATAGAATTGAAGGGGTTCTAGCGCTGCAAATAATTTTTTGCAGCGATATTTATCCTTGCAAAGTAACTAAATTTCACTGCAAATAGTAGTTTCTACAGCAGCGATATATTGGTTTGCGTTGCTATTAATTTTTTTACAATGCTTATAAGTCGCTGCAATTAATCTAGATACGCTGCAAAAAAGAAAAAGATAAAAGCAACAATTCATCGTTTCACTGCTTTTGCAACCTTTTGCAACGTTATATCTCGCTGTAATAGATTCAGAAAAGCGCTGCTAATGACATTTTAAAAAGCAACAAACTCACACATCGCTGCTTTATAATTCAATTGCAGCGTCAGGAAATCGCTGCGAGTAATTCTTTGCAACGTAGTAAAATCGCTGGAATTGGTCTATAATAGCACTTCAAGTATCTATTGCAACGCTTGGAACTTCAGTGTGAAATAGTAATAGCAGCGAGCAAAAAACACTGCTATTTCTCTTTTGCATTATTTTTTTTTTTTGTCTCCGCTTCGTCTAAATCAGTAAATCTTGTGCATAAATCTGAAATTGTTTCATTTTCACAATCAACTATATATTTTTTTTTAACTCACTAAATTTTTTCAATGTCTAATTTAAATACTAATTAGACATACTTACACTTATGCATGTGCCCAAGAAACCTGATGATTTAATATATTAATTTTATTTTAATACATTAAACTGCACTTTTCAATCTTAATCTATTCTATGAATTTTGAATACTTTTGCACCAACATGCCAACGACCACACATATCCAAAACCCAATATTAAGTGCTTCAAAATTAGTAAATATATTAGAAAATCCTGAAACTTCCCTCATGCACTGATGAATATGCTGAATTAAGTTAAATTAGTACCATTTCCTTGTAATATAATAAAGCAAACACATTCATTCATCTAAACCCAGTTGAAAATGCACATTAATGTAGTTATGGGCTATACATGGGGTGGACCAAGTGGAAGAACGAACCTACAACTTATAAACTACTAAATATATAGAACACATTGTTGCTTCTAAACATTAGATGAAACCATCACTACATTCATTTAGATATTTCACAATGTCCTCCTCTTGTATATTTAAAAATGAGGCATCTACACCAAGTGCACCTGGGCATTGTAGGTTGGATAGAACAACTTCATCACAACTTTCTTCATGCNTTTTATTTTGAAATTTAAAAAAATTGAATTTGTTTATTATATTTTATGTGAGAATTTGAGAAAATTATAATCATTATATAAGATAAAATGAGATGAGATTGTTTAAATTGTGGAACCAAACCGGACTTCAGTCATCATTTTCAAGAGCAATAGGCTCACTAGGCATTTCGATATGTCGACCATCATCTAGCACTCACTTCCAATGGGCTGGGATAGTTAGATCTACCTCCCATCTTATCGATCGGTAAGGGAGAGCACGGTCTAGTCCGGTCCATCATTTTCCCAGACTGGACCGGACCGGACATCCCTAGGGATCAGACTGGACCATGCTCTCCCTTATCGATTAATAAAAAAAATTATTTAAAATACTAAATTAAAATTAAGTGACTTATTAAATGAGAATTACATAATAAATTATACAATTATTAATTTTCAACCCTATCGATTGGGCATTTAGTAGCATACCATGCACTAATATTTATTTCGGGAGCCTGGTCCAATATCTCCAAAATTAGCCCACTGTTCTGCATGCCATCTCAGCCACAGATCACATACTTTGCTTCCATACAAAACATCTCCGACATCGAACCAATCCACATGATCAAAATTCCTGCTTAACTTTTTTTTCCTTAATACAGACCTTTTGTTTTCTAATGTACTAATGATATTTAATTACTAAGAAAAAAATTACATACACTAGTCTATCTTAATGCGAGAAACAGTGTCATATGGGACGATATCTCAAACAATCTTGTTTTGCATTCACTTTTCAAAGTCTATATATGATCAAGCATAGAATTTATTGAAGGTTGTTCAAACATAGCTGCTGAATGTCACGGTTAGCTGCTGCCTTCTTGCTACCTCTTCCTTACAACATATCTGTTCTTCCCCTAAAAGGATTTCGACCAATTAAGGAACATGAAAACTTTAAGTTGCTTAGAGAATAGTAGAGATCTGGAAGATTGAATTAGTTTGGTCATTTTAGGACGTAAAGTATCGATATGTTAAAAATAGGATTGTCGACTACAAAGATCAGTGAAGGCAACAAACAATATTATTGGTTCCCGAATGGTTATTAATCCAGTGGTTTCTGAAAAATGGTAACTGTGTTACATTCATAAATATAACATATTATAAATCTTACCAAGAACAATGTACTATCGATTGGCAGAATATTTCGACGAATCCTTGACCTCCCAAGTGGTAGGGAAATTCTTGAAATTAATCATGCTTCTCCCAATTAAGAAATGAGAAATCAGTTGTCGAATATGTAAGTCTCATGCATTCTATTTGAAAAAAATAAATAAATATAAAACTCACATGAAAAAGTTATTTTTTAAGTTCTGGGCCCCACTTTTTTTAAAATGAAATACACGATACTTGCACTTCTTAGGACTACTATATCTAACATTACTCAAAATGAGATACAATTAGCATTTGATTGATAAATTAATAGTTATTTCAAGCTCAATCTTATCAATAATATCAAGCAAGTTAACTTCAATAAACGCCTAACAGCCAAGAGCCTAATAGCCTGATGGCATTTAATCCAGTTCTCAAAATGAAAAACCTGGACTCGAAAACCCCACCCCTTTGTTAAAAAAAAAAAAAACATCTAACAACTCATAAACAAACCAAATTAGAGAATTGAGTAAAGAAAATTCTGCATATTACATCATGAAAAATTCTACTCATCATCCCACACACCACACGTTTTTTAATTATATTTTTCTTTTTCTCATAACAAGTATGTAGTGTATGGATGATGAGTAGAATAATTGATCAATTAGGTTAGCATAAATAAAATTAAAAAAAATTAAAATATGTATGGTGGGATGTTGAGTAGCATAACTCTATCATTGTATTCTATTTTGATGAGGTGATATGCATTCCTCATCCCACTTTTACTACAACACAACTCACAATTTGCGTCGAAGAAAATCACTGCAACAACATAAATACTAGTCGCAAATTCATTTTCCCATCTAACAGATTTCACTGCTACATGGTCGGTAGAAGTCCGTCTCAAAAAGTTTTAAACGGCGCAATAGATTTGCTATGCAAAAGCTGTAAACTTTCCAGAAAAATTAGGCACCACAAAAATCTCTTTTAACCGATGCAACAAAATTTTAAGTATGGGAAAGCGAATCATTAGCGTCCAATTAAAAGGATCACAAATACCGAAATACACCACAATAATGCGTTGTTACATTGCAACAAGTTATATTGGAGCCACAAAAATCTAGGTGGAAAAATTGTATAACTTGCCGCAAAAATCATCAGGATGACAATATGGAATTCTTGCCGCGATTATATTAGCAACGAGAATAATGGTAGGGAAATAGCACAATTAGCGTTCGTTTATGGGCATCGTAAATACCCAACAAATCGCTGCAATTACTACACAGGTAACAATCTATATTTCACGACGCAAAAAATTACAACGAAGCCACAAATGGTCAATATGTGCAGGTATAGATATAATTTTTGCGACGCATATATACCTAGGGACGGAAATAGATAGCCCTTTGTGAAGGATTAGCAGTTGGAGAAATTTATCCCCAGTTGACTACCTTCGACACAAATAGACTAGTTAATGGCCTTCTTGGAATGGAACTCGCGTTACACTCCCCAAGATACAATTTTTTCCTGGATAAATGGATTAAAAGCATTCGAAATTAGCGTCGGACCGCTGGATTATCCTTTTTCAGGTATTTTCTAAGATCTTTTTAATTTTAAATATCATTCACATAAAATTATTTTTTAATTTTTAATCTAATTATTATTTTTTTAAAATTTTAAATAAAACATAAGAAATCATATTTTTTTTAAAAAATTTTGAAATAAAAATTATATTAAATAATTTTTTAATTTTATAATAATTTTATTCAACAATTTCTTTCTACTCTTTCAAAACAAAATAAAATATATTTATTTAATATTTACAAACTATTTTGTGACGCATTTATGCTCCATATGGACTATTCTAAGCGATACTTTGTAGATCTACAAGTGCGAGACCTATGTCTACCCTCGGATGCCCAAAAACACGTGATTATGACTGAAATTGATCTCTCGAGAGGACATATCGGGTGGTTGTTGAGCAATGCAAGTGATCTATACTTAGAAAGTTGTGGAGGACTGAATGAGATGCTACAAGACTTGGTCATTAACAGTGTTGGTAGAGGCCTTACATATTTAAAAAAGCTTGTGATTGAATTCTCTGCCAGCAGTTTTTGGACTGGAGGACGTGCTTCTGAAGCACAGTATGACCTACTACCCAATTTGGAGGAACTTCGTCTAATAGTAATGACACGTGTTGAAAGCATTTTAGAACTAGTCAACCATCTCGGGCTGAAATTTTAGAAATTGAAAGCAATAGTTGTGATAAACTGTAGGAAGATGAAATATCTTCTCTCCCTTGGGAACTCCAATATTCGCACAATGCCAAACCTAGAAGTAATCAACATTGTCACAATTTAGAAGAGCTCTTCAATCATCTTCCATTGCAGATCAATATGGCTGATCCAGATCCTATTACCTCAAAACTATAGGAATTGAAATTGAAGAACCTTCCCAAATTAAGGAATCTTTGTAGGGACGAAAAGACCTGGCCGGGTAATAAAGTGAAGGTTGAGGTGATCGACTATGATCTTCTGAGCACTGAGCAATAATAATATGGAAACAAGTTGGGGAAACGAATTGGAGACACATGCATCCACAGGCGAAACTAAATAATATTTTACGTGTTTATGTTGGAGTGAGGTGTGCAATATATATATGTATAATTTTCTGGAAGTTTATATATATTACATGTGCATGTCTATATATATAAAAGATAAATTTGATGTATTAATTTTGTGAGTGACATTTGATGTAATGATCAGCTTTCTTATGTACATTAACTTTTGTTTTTAAAGTTAGATCTTAAATAAATAATAATAGTAATTGCAACTAAATTAATTATGGAATAAATAGCATCTTTTAAGAGAAATTGATGTCTAAATAGCATTTTTTTTTTTGTTGGAGAAAAATATCTAGTTATATATATAATTAGTTGCATGCTGTATAAAATAACTAATAAGTAAAAACACCAATGTTACTTTTGTAAAATAATATTATTTTTATGACTATATATTATAAAAAAGTATCCTCCTAAAAGCACGTGGCAATTCAAAATCTCAGCAACCGACATCCAACCTTAACACCAAGTTGGCTATCTAGAAGTTTAACTTTGACGCTACCGCCATTTGTTAAACTTCTAGGATAACTGTGAATCAATATCGTTTCAAGTTTTAACTTGAATAATTTGTTAGTCAAAGTTAAAAAAGACATGAAATTACTTCATTCTATAATATTTATTATATATTTAATATTGTTCAAAAAATCTATAGGATAGATGTTGTAATGCCTGCTCCATCTTTCTATTTCTATTTGAGTAATGCTACATATAGTCACTTTTACGTACTCTCTGTGCACTCCACTTATGTGATTGACTGCATTAATTTTTTTTAATACTCAACCAATTACATCAGTAGAGTGCACAGAAGAGTGCAAAAGTGACAACACATAAAATTTTTGTTTCTATTTTACTTGTAGCAGTACTACTTTTTTTTTTAAACTAAAAAACATTTGTATTTCATTCATTCATGATAAATAGTTACACAAATACTTGCTTTTCATGCATGACAAGATTATGAATATAAGGACCTTCTTCCACCAATACTCTCTCATCCTCACAATTTAAAGCAAACTTAGCTAATTGATGGACTACCTTATTCCTCTCTCTAGGCGTGTACTGAATCTACCATGATGGTTTGTTTCTTAAAACTTCCTTGATATCTTCCACCATCTGACCATACTCAGAATGGTTCTCTGCTACACACTTAACTTCCCTAACTACCGCATGAGAATCATCTTCAAACACTACCTCATTAAGTCCTATTTCCATACAAAGAGCCAGGCCGCTCCATAATGCATATAATTTAGCAATGATTGGCAACTTAACATGTACTTGTGGTCTACATAGAGTTACTAGAATTTCGCCCTCTGCATCTCTTGCTATTAACCCTACACCCATTCTATACGTTGCCCCCTCATAAACTGCACCCCAATTCATCTTCACCCCTCCATAAGCTAGCTTCTACCATCTAACCTCCCTGTTATCTAAATCAGAACCATAACCACACTTGTCATCATTAACAGCTCCTATTTGGGCCTGTTGATATTCTTCATGCTCATTTATTGCACTTCTGTAAACCACCCTTGGACTATCAAACTTGGCTTCAAAAATAAACTTGTTCCTTCTGAACTAGATTCTCCTTAGAAGACATGCTACCTTGCTTAGTTTTTGCAAATCTAAAGCTGAGACCAATCTCTCCCATAAGCTTCTAAAATCTGCTTCTGCACTGTCCCACTTCTGTAATATACTAAAATGGTTTGCCCAAACATTAGATGCTGCTACACAACACCACAATGCATGACAGGTTTTTTCCTTTTCCAAGTTACAGATAAGGCATAAATCTGTGTTAGTAATCTTCTTGTGAAACAAGTTACTTTTGGTTGGAAGTGCCTCATTTCTCGATTTCCAAAAGAAAACCTTTACTGCATGTGCCACTTTCAATCTCCATATGCCTTGACAACTTGCAATGACTCGATCATTATTTGATGACTCACCCAAAACCTGCTTCTTCTCATGGACAGCTAAAAAATAGGCACTCTTAACACTAAACAGACCCTTTTTACTCATATCCAAATGAACTTATCTTCAGAGCCTGACTTTCTAAGTGGTAGCCTGCAAACATTTGCTGCTTCCTCTTCATTAAGTACCTGATAGATGAGTTCTTCATTCCAACTATTTTCATCCTGATTTATCAGCGTAGTCACTGTTGATTCTTGATCTAAAATCTTTACTGGTGACTGCACTTGAAAAGTACTTGGAGTAGTCAATCACTTGTCTCTCCAGATCATTATCTTCCTTCCATTACCAACTCTCCATCTCGTTCCTACCTTTATCAAAGGTATTGCCCCCAAATACTTCTCCACAAATAAGAAGTTCCCCTGCCTAATCTTGCCTCTAAAATGTCTCTACCATTGTAGTATTTTTCCTACAAGATTTTTGCTGTCAAAGAGATAGGATTAACTAAGAGTCTCCACACCTGTTTTGACAACATAGCTTTGTTAAAATAGGCAACATCACGGAATCCAAGACCTCCAATGCTTTGTGCTTCCCCTACCTTCTCCCATCTCTTCCAATGTATCTTCTCCTTATCCATATTATTGGACCAAAAGTTTGATAACAAGGATGAGATTTCTGTACATAGCCTTTTTGGTAACTTGAAAACACTCATTACATATGTAGGAATGGATTGAAGCACAGCTTTTATAAGCACTTCTTTCCCTGCCTGAGATAGGAAAATATTCTTCCAATTCTAAATTCTACTCCATATTCTTTCCTTCACTCCCCTAAATGAATTGTACTTTGACCTACCTACCATAGTTGGAAGATCAAGGTACTTCTCCAAATCTCCACTTTCCCTTGTGCCTGGCCTTCTCAAAATCATCTCTCTGGTCTCGACCTTAGTATTACCACTGAAGATTATTGAAGTCTTCTGCAAATTTAGTTTCGGACCAGATGACTTCTCATATTGTTCCAATACCATGATCAGCCGCTCCCATTCATCCAATGCTGCTGTACAGAATAAGATGCAATCATTTGCAAACAACAGATGATTCAACCTTGTGCCACCTCTAATTACTGAAACCACTTGAAGCCTTCCTTGTCTTGTTGCGTTATTTATCAAAGCAATGAGTCCCTCAAAATAGAAGAAAAAAAGATAAGGGGATAATGGATCCCCTTGTCGTAACCCTTGTGAGGCAATATAACCTCCCCTTCTTGCCCATTAATCAAAATGGAATAATGAACAGTACTGACACACTTCGTTATTAGATCTATCCACCTTTCTCCAAACCCCAACTTCTCCATGATACCCTTAAAAAATTCCCACTCTACTTGGTCATATGCTTTAGCCATATCTAGTTTAACTACCATACTACATTTCTTCCCTTTCTTTCTTGATTTCATTGAATGTAGAACTTCATAAGCTGCTATAACATTATCTGTAATAAGCATTCCAGGATTGAAGGCACTTTGATTGTAGGATATCACCTCAGGAAGTATAAGCTTTAGCCTATTGGCTAGATTTTTCGCAATTATCTTATACAAAACATTGCAAAAACTAATATGCCTAAAATCTCCCACCCTCTCAGGATGTTCAGTTTTTGGAATGAGTACTATGTATGTAGCATTTAAAGATATCTGAAAGTTGCCTTCAATAAGAAAATCTAAAATAACTTTGCTCACTTCACCCCCACCAAAACCCAATAACTTCGATGGAAACAAGCCCCAAACCCATCAGGAGCCATACCTTTTAAAGCTTCTTCAACTTCTTCCCTGGTGAACATTTGCTGCAGCTTTGTGTTCATCTCTTCTATCACTTTCTGTGTCACTTCCCTCAAGCACTCCATAACTGCCTCATTCTCTGGATTCGAAGATCTGTATACTTCCTTCTAATGGCTCTGAAAAGCTTGTCTAATGCTTGACTCCCCAGTTCTAGTCTGATTTTGTGTATCTATGATCTTCTCTATAGTATTCTACTTCCTTCTTTGTGTTGCACAGACATGAAAATATTTGGTATTCCTATCTCCATTTTAATACCAAGTAACTTTAGCTCTCTGCCTCCTTTTTAGATGCTCTTCCTCTAATAAATCACCCAGAACTTTATGCAACTCTTTTGTCTCCTGAACCTTACATGGTCCTTCTACCTCTTGCAGTCTCTTAAGCTCTTCTGATTTTTCTTTGATAGTTACTTCATTCACTGAGCCTTTGTTCCTATTCCACACTATAAGTGCCTCACTGCACAGAAGCAAAGAATTTTGAACCTCGGCCATTACAACACCTTCCTTTGACTTGACTCTCCATTCCTTTTCTACTACTTTTCCACACCCTTCATCAGTAAGCCATTTAGCTTCAAACTTAAACAATCTCTTATTTCTTCTCTATGACTGCCACCTCCCTCTACAAGTTAATAGTAGAGGTTTATGATCTGAACTTCTAACTACTAATCTTTATACTTTGTTATCTTCAAACATACCCCTCCATTCTTTATTAGCAATTACCCTACCTACTCTTTCTTTAGTGAAATATGCTCCCTCTTGATTATTACTCCAGGTGAAAGGATCCCTTATATATCCCAGATCAAACAATTGGTTATCATCTAAGGCTTCCCAAAAATCCACCATTTGCCTCTCTAGCCTTGCATTAACCCCCACCTTCTCCTTGCTCCACATAATTTCATTGAAATCTCCTGTGATGCACCAAGGTATATTACTATCTGGTTTGATTGTAGACAGTAACTCCCATGATAAAACTCTCTTGCTTGTTTCGGGATACTCATAAAAGCCTGTCCACAACCATCTTTTTGAATTATTTTCAACCCCAACCCACCCACTAATGTCTTATTGAATAATTGTAAAGCTCGAACTGTACATTATGTTACCATAAAATGGTCAATCCCCCACTCCTCCCTACTGGATCCACACCAGCACACCCTTCAAAACCCAACTTCCTTCTCAAAACATCCAGTTTGGACCTGTGTAACATGGTTTCCATTAAGAAAACCATTCCGGGACACTTATCCCTCATCAGTTGGTGAAGGTTTTAAATTGACCGAGGGTTCCCAAGCCCTCGACAATTCTAGCTAAGCAGAATCATGGCTCTCGACAGGGCTGAGCAATAGCCATCGCCACTTCATTATTTGCAAAACAATCCTCTCCTACATTTGTAGTTTTGTATCTTTTATCCTCTCTTCCCTCCTCATCTTCATCACGTAGAATTAGGCCTCTTTTCCTTTGCAGAGATAGAGACTTTACCTTTTCTAAACTCCCATTCAGACGTGCCCTCCTCTTCCACAACATCCTTGTTGATATGCACTTCCTGTTGTTCCCTTCACCCATAGCATCACCTTTTCTTACTTATATCTGATTAGGACTTTCCCCACCCTCATTTTTACTTATCCTACTACCTTTTTCTGATGGGCCATTAGTATTTAGGCCCACCACTTTTGTAGTTTCCATACTCCCTTCTATCTCACAAGTATCCTTCGTAACAACTATTTGAAAAGGAGATAAGATTTCTACCCTTTTCTCCTTCCTTATCCACCTTATCCTCTCGCCATGAACTTTGAACTTCAGCATCATCCTTCTAACCAACCGTAGTGTGCGATGGCTGCTCACTCCCACTCCGGTCACCCTTCTCCTCCCCCTTCATCTAACTTCCCCCCCTCCCCCCCGAGCCATAACCACAAACACAAACCATACTGAAGATCATATTCTCTTGCCCGTCCAGTTGACTTATTTGACACCAAACATCCTTCCTCCCCATGAACTATCTTACCACACCTTAAATAGAATTTTGGCAGTTTTTCATACTTCACCGGCACTCACATCTTTTGATTAGTAAGAGTAATTGTATGCCCCTCGGCAAAGCTTGGTCAAGTTCTACTTTCATTCTTAAATAACTACCCCAGCCCACACCGTCCTCCGATATATCCACCACATCTACCCTACCTAGGGATCAACCTATTTGACTTCCAATATGAGGATTCATACATCCCATCAATAAGTTATGGAATTGAATCCAGAATAATTTTGTATCGAACCTAAGCTTGTCTTGTTGAGTAAACCCATCAAACTACTTCAGAACCCATAAATGATTATAAAAAAACCAAGGCCATCCCTCAAGCACCAGATCCTTATCTTTTGCATTAGCAAAGTAGATCACAAAGGTATTTGGCTTGATCTCTTTAAACACCACAGGCTTGCGAACTTGCCAAACTTCAACATGGAGGAGTGTACTACCTCTTTGCCAATACGTCTGTCCATACATATCTTCCCAATCAGACTTCCATCCTCCATCCCTCCATGCCCTTCCCCCTCACCTATACGTATCACAATACCTTACTTCTCATCATCATTAAGTGATAGTTGTTCCCATGCCTCCCCTAACTCTTCCATCTTTCCAACCACCCTCAGTAGCCCCTCTCTCAGAATCTTACTATCGAATTCTACCCAGCAAAAGTAGAAGATGACTAGAAAACTTCTCTACTCAGTGGGAGTAGAGAGACTCACACCTCTACCTTCCTGTCCTCTAGAGAGAATAGAAGGCGGAGACTCATAAAAGCCACAAAATTTTTCTTTATCAATATTTGTAGCAGTACTACTTGAATTACAACAAATACTTTCAAATATTTTTTTTTTCAAATAATTATATGTAGCTACCATTTTCCATATTGAAAAGTCCCAAAGTTAATATTCGGATCGATATCCCACCTTCCTCATATGTCACCCCAACTTGGAGATCGAGGCCACTCTATTAGATTTTTAGTTCTCGTTTGGTTACACAAATAAAAGATAATGGATTAGATAAAAGTTAAAAGTTAAATAAAATATTATTATAATATAATTTTTTAATATAATTTTTTATTATAAAATTTGAAAAAGTTAAATTGTTTATTATATTTTATATGAAATTTTAAAAAAATTATAATGACTATATAAATTAAAATTAGATGAGATTATTTGATCTGTATAACCAAACCCGTGAGTCATCATTTTCAAGAGCAATAGGCTAGCTAGTCATTTTGATATATCGACCATCATCTAGCACTCACTTCCAATGGGACGGATAAGTTTGATCCACCTTCCATATTTAGCAGCTAGCATGCCATGCATTAATTTTTTTCTCGAGCCTGATCCAATATCTCCAAAATTAACCCACCGTTTTGCATGCCATCTCGCCCAAAGATCACATGCTTTATTTCCACACAGAATATCTCAGGCATCAAACTAGTCCACATGATCCAATTCCCTCTTAACTTTTTTTTCCTTAATACAAACCTTTGTTTTCTAATGTACTAATGATATTTAATTGCTAAGAAAAAAATTGCCTACACTATATATCTTGATACGAGAAACAATGTCATCTGGGGCGATATCTCAATCAATCTTGTTCTACATTCACCTGTCAAAGCCTATATATGATCAAGCATAGAATTTGTTGAAGGTTGCTGTTCAAACATAGCTACTGAGTGTCACAGCTATGTTTGAACAGTCATTTGAAAAATATTGTAAATCATCAATAATTCAGTAAGTAAATAATATATGATAACATGTAAATAACAATAGGTTGAATTATTTATTATATTTTATTTTAAAATATAAAAAAATTATAATGATTATAAATTAAAGAATATATTTTTAAAATTTTAAGTTTGACTTTTACTTTGATATGATGCTTTTAAATATTTAAAAAATATTATTTAACCATGCGTCCATGTGCTGCAATCCAAAAGCCGAAAGTCTCACATGTGCTGCTCTTTTCTTTGTCAAAATTGAAAGAAAGCGTTGCTATTCACCCCCATACTGTCTCTCCAATAGAAAAAATAAAAAGAATTCGGGTTCCAGCTTGCGTCCATGTTGATTGCACCAGTTGTGTTGAGTGCCAAGCTGCCAGCTCTCAAAATGGAGACACGCATGCAAGGGAGCTGGAACACGAGCACATTGTCGCTTTTGGAAGCACATGGCCAGCTGGATTTGGGGCTCCTTTCAACACAAATCAAGGTTGGTTGCACATGGTTATAAAAAAACAAAAAAAAAAAGGCTGGCTGCATATGGGGTGAAGAAAGAAAGGAAATAGTACATGCTGCACAAGTTGAACTTTCAGCTCTTGCCTTTTTTTTTTAATGGCACAGGTGTTACAGTGATTGTCTCTCTTGTAATTCTGTTAGGGACCTCGGTCAAGTACCCAAATACTATGTTGTCCACGCCTTGGTTCTCCTTGGGTTGACCGAATGCCTAAGCCCTCTTGCTTGGTTATTGCTCAACAATGGCAATGATGACAATTTTGTTAAGGTGAGGTTTAGTGTTTATGAGTGGTTTGATGTATGGGAATGATGGAAAAAGAGAATTGAAGAGATAGAACTCCAATGCATGTGATGGGGCGCACGACAATAGTGAGGCACACTAGGGTTGGCGCCACTTTGGTGTGATCCTAGGGTTTGGAGTATGGAATGGCTAGGGTTTGGATGGAAGAAGGATTCCTAAATTGTAGGAGACAATTTAGGACTTGTGCATTTCGGCTAAGGGAAGAGGAAATGGATTGATTGGTAATTGAGAGATTTTAGGAGTGTTCTAAAATCTTGGATCTCAATATGGCAAGGGTATGGCCAGTTGGCTATGAATAGGAATTGATGATATATGGAATGAAAATTAGGATTCCTAAAGTTTAGGAATCCTAATATGGAAAATAGGGTTTCGACTATGATCAATGGGAAATTGGAAGAAGGGCTAACTTTCTCAAATATCTCAAATATCATGGCCTCACAAGATTTTACTTCCTTGGTTGTCAATGCCTTCCAAACCCTCTTCTTAGACCCGAGCTTGAACTCTATGGTCATCTTATCATAATTATTAATCACATTCCCAACGCTTTTAAGTCAATCGTTGCCCAGTACCACATAAAGTTCCACAAGTGCTAGGACATGCAAATCCACTACTATTCTCACCCCTTGCACATTCATCTTGACCTCTTTTATAAGTGCTTCATACTTAAGCTTGTCTCCATTTGCAACCTTCACTTTAAAGGGTTCAATAGTACTCAGCTTCAATCCCACTTTAGACATAATATTGGTGTTGATGAAGTTATGAGTAGACCCACTATCCACCAACAAAGATACCTCAAACTTCCCAATCCACGCTATAACCCTCATAGAAGTGGGTTTTTGGACACCCGACATGGCATTGAATGAGATTTCGGCATCACCACTATCCTCACTAGGTTTGGCCTCTTCATGCTCCAACTCATGGTTTGAGGACTCATCAAGATCATCTTCCTCAAGTAATACATAAGCTTTGGCCGACTTGCATGTGTGCTCTCTACTCCATTTTTCTCCTCGCTTGAAGCATAGACCCTTCTTAATTCTTTCTTGAACTTCCTCTCTTGACAATTTCTCACCTCATTTGGCTTTGGCTTGGAAGTCCCCTCATCAACATTTCTACCTTTCCAAGGATTTTTGGTTTGCAATGATGTAGTGAATTTGCTCTCCACATCCTTGGATTGGCACCTATCATAGGAGGAACTCTCCTCCAATATCTCGGCTATCCTTATGACCTCTTGGATTTTGGTGAGCTACTTCAACTTAATCTTCTTGGCTAACCAAGGCTTCAATCCATCAATGAATTTCCCAACAAGGGCCTTCTCGGACCAACCTCTAACAAGAGTTTGAAGTTGCTGGAACTCCTCTATGTATGCCTTCACCTTGCCATCTTGTTTCAACTTGGCCAATTGAAGTAGGAACTCCTTCTTAAAAGCCGTCCATCCCAACCTTCTTCTCTCTTTGGCATATTGATCTCTTATCCACCTCCACCATTTATTTGCCTTGCCTTCTAGGTAGAAGCATGCTGTAGACACTCTCTCATCCCTTGGTATCTCATAAGCATGGAAGTAGTGGTCTACCTTATCACGCCACTCATATGGATCCCCCCATTGAACTTGGGGAAGTCCACTTTTGGCCTCTTGGGTCCTCGATCAAGAGTCCGGTTTCCCCTTCTCTCATCCTTACAGTCATCATAGTGTCTTCTCTCATGGTAGCCTCATCCTCTACCTCGGTGGTGGTGTCCTCTTCCAAATTGGCCTCCATGATCATATGGCCCTTCCTCATCTTGATCATACTTAGCCTCATGGCCATCATGTCTTGGGTCTTCATATCTCACATCTTGATGCCTCTCTCTTATACTCGGGCTTCTATTGCGGTTACCATCTTGGATCCATCTTTCCACACGGTCATTCTCAATACGACCACATCTTCTCATTTCAACTCTTGGTGGCTCATGCATAGAATCGGTTACACTTGTCTCTACACCATCAACAATAGCAGCATACTTTTGTCCATTAGTCTCATGGCGTTGCCCTTGGTCTTCAACAAGTCTCCTCTCTAATCTCTCTATGCTCTTATGTGTTTCTCTCCTCATGGTATCCATGGCTCTCCTATTTTCCTCACTCTCTCGAGTAGTAGCATTCAAGGCCATCCTTATTTCAGTCATTGTAGTGTTGAACTCACTAAGAATTTTCATGACTTTGGAAGTATGCCCCTCAAGCATCTCTATGTGTTCCCGATTGGAACTCTTATTCTCCTCGGCTCCTTGGTTCCTCCCGAACATAACACTTGCAAACTAACAACTTGAACAACTTGCAAATTGACTTGCAAACTGAAACTTTCTGTTTGGTGAAGTTTGGGCAGCAACTCAGACTCTCTTGGACTGTAGAATAGGCCTTAAAAGTCCAATCTTGAGTTTTCCACCTTCGTGAGTGGGCAACCCCTCTTGCACAAGCTCAAAGGTCCAACCATGGGTCTTCCACCTTCAAGGGCGGTTGACCCCTTCAAGTAACACTATTTCGACCTCCTCCTCAACCCCCGAATTTCAATAATCAAATTCACAACTAACAAGAAAAATTAAACAATGTCGAGGTCCTTCATGGACCTTCCAATTAAATTCACAAGAGATTGAGTTAACGCGTCGTTTACCTCGTGGCGAAGTGAGAACTTCTCAAAAACTCCAAGTAAGAATCCTCTCAATGAAAGCATCAATTTAGTGTTGGGGACCTCGGTCAAGTTCCCAAACACTGTGTTGTCCACGCCTTGGTTCTCCTTGGGTTGACCAAATGCTTAAGCCCTCTTGCTTGGTTATTGCTCAATGATGGCAATTTTGGTAAGGTGAGGTTTAGGGTTTAGGGCTGGTTTGATGTATGGGAATGATGGAAAAGAGGATTGAAGAGATGGAACTCCAATGCATGTGATGGGGTGCATAAGAATAGTGAGGCACACTAGGGTTGGCGCCACTTTGGTGTGATCCTAGGATTTGGAGTATGGAATGGCTAGGGTTTGGATGGAAGAAGGATTCCTAAATTGTAAGAGACAATTTAGGACTTGTGCATTTTGGCTAAGGGAAGAGGAAATAGATTGATTGGTAATTGAGAGATTTTAGGAGTGTCCTAAAATCTTGGATCTCAATATGCCAAGGGTGTGGCCGGCTGGCTATGGATAGGAATTGATGAGATATGGAATGAAAATTAGGATTCCTAAAGTTTAGGAATCCTAATATGGCAAGTAGAGTTTTGGCTATGATCAATGGGAAATTGGAAGAAGGGCTAACTTTGGTATAGCCGAATATGGGAAGTATGGAGGGCAATATGGTAGGCTTTTAAAGTGTTTGGTAGATGGGATTTGTGCAAGAAAATATATGAACACCAAGAAAATTGATGAACACGCATGAACACTCAAGAACACAATGAATAAATAATCAACTTCAATTCACAAACTGAGCAAAGTTGAAAGAAAAACTCATAGATTGATAAATTGAATCACACATATTCAATTAATTGCAAGGTAGTGGTCCTCTCTTTGGGATTCACGAATTTCACCCAAAAAACCCAAGTGTAAAGGCACTGAAATATGATATCCTAAACAAATAATTTCCCTCTAGGATAATTGCCAAAAAATGCAAATGAAATGACTAAGGGTCCTATAGAGTTTACAAATTGGAAACTCCCAAAAGGTCCCTAGCAAATTAAATAAATAAATAACGCAAATAAATAAAATAATATAATGGATAAATGGCCCTATGGCCGTGACATGCATGGTCCATGGTGGGCTAGGGTAGTGCATGGCCCACGGTTGGGCTAGTCTTGGTCTGGTCTGATGGCTAGCTGCATGGCATGGCATGGTGCCATGTGTTAGTCTGGTGGTGGGCACGGCATGACACTGTGTGTGGCCTTGGCATGGCATGGTGCCAAGCCTAGGCTTGATGGTGGGCACAAGGTGGTGCCGTGCTGCTCATGCTGTGAGGCCCAGTCAAGTGGCTTGGGTGATGGTCCTACATGACTCTGGCTGGTGGCCTGAGCGATGGGCATGCATGGCCCAAGCTAATGGTCTGGGCGTTGGGGCTGCAAGGCACGGGCTAGAGCCTTGCACTAGATGGTATGCCACTAGCCTTGCCTCCAAGGCATGAGCTGGAGCCGTGCACTGGATGGCGTGTTGTGAGGGCACACGCCACTAACATCGTTATGTGGTGATGGGGCGCGTGTGTGCAAGGGAATGCGCAGACCTGCACGCAGGGACTGCACGCGGCTAATAGCTTCCATGGGCACCCGCTTCGTGTCTGGGCATGAGCCAAGGCATGCATGCAGGCTAGTCATGTGACTATTCTGACCCTCTAACAGCTGTGTCAAGGTGTGGTCCCGGACAATCTTTCTAGGGGTTGTGACACATTCTCTCTAGTCGTGAACGAGGAAAAGTATGGTGAATTTCACAACAAATTCAGCCCGTTGACGGGTCGTGCTCTCTATTTATCAACACCTCTCTCTCTCTCTCTCTCTCTCTCTCTCTCTCTCTCTCTCTCTCTCTCTCTCTCTCTCATCTTGAATCCATCCATTAAAGATGGACTTTCACACTCATTCTCTCTCTTTCGCTTTTTGTTGTGCAACGCACTTTTCCCGAAAATCAAATCATCAGCACACTTTACTGTGACTGATATTTTGGGTGTTCAAGTATCATTTACCTTTTTCTTTCCCTCTCTATATCTTTCGGTAATCCTATGCTTTCCGACTAAGAGACTTGGAGTCCTGCTCTTTCTTGCTTCTTTTGGAGAATTGATTATTGGGTTTCTAAGTTCTATTTATTCTTGATCTCTATTTGTGTGGAATAGCCTTAGTCCAATTCTGACGGGGGTTGTATGTCTGCAGTGAAACTTCAAGGTAGGATTTTGGTCGACCATTTTCTTTTTGATCAAGGAAAAAAATGTTCAAATTCTCCACCAACTCTTGAATAAAAGCACTCCATTCTTATTAATTTGACCTACTGCGATCGGTGGTCTATCGATTATATGTTTCTTCTTCTTTATCGTTTAGTTCCAACTTCCAAGAGAGGAAAAAAATTCTATCTATTCAATATGAGAAATACTTGTTGCAACTGCCTGGTGAAATCGGCGTGCAATCGGTGGCCCATTTAATAAAAATTTTTATTTCTCTCTCTCTCTCTCTCTCTCTCTCACACACACACACACACACACAAAGCCTCTTGTTTCCACAGCTCTCTCCAATTTCCCATTTCGTTGAGACACAGAACAAGCTCATGGATTGGATTTAAAAGGAATTAGTTTCCGTGGATTGGATTTTTAGGGCTCATGCCTTCTAGTTGTGATTTTTTACGTGGTCTGGGATTTGCTTAAGAAGTTTGAAGGTACTGACTTTAGTTTTGTGTTGCCTTTTTCTTTGATTGATAGGTAATGCTTCCGCAGCAACGCCAAGGAAATTGGCTTCATTAAGGTATTATTTTTCTAATGAGTTTATTGTCCTACTTTGAATGTTGGGTTCTGATTGTTTGCTAATCTGATCTGATTTTGGGTGGATTCTTTTTTTTTCTTACAGTACCGTTGAAGGGTTTTGTCTGTATGTTCCACAAGAGCAAAGGCTTTGGCTGAAGCATGACATGATTTGTGGTTTTTGAGTTTGAAGAACCTCTTGATTTTCAGTTTTAGTTCTATGTAATGTTTGAACTTGAGTTCAATGATAGGAGTATGAATTTTTTTTTCTTCTAATGTTTGATGATCATTAACAAATTATCATTTTCTGTTTGTTGGCATTTTTTTTTCGTTCTCGTCTGTTAGATTTTTCTCATGAGTAATGGAATACTTCTAATTGAGTATTAAAAAAAAAAAGAGCTGTTTGAGAGAATTGACGTCGCCGAAACACTTTGCAGAGAAGAACAACTGGGTGATGAAGCACAGAGACACAGTCCATCTTGTAAGAGAGAAGCACCTAAATAAGTTGCTAAGTTTTCATTTACAGATGGAAAAATGAAAGGGGAGAGAAAGAGGGAGGAAGAAAGTGATAAGGTGGGACCCAGTTGTGTCAGCTGGATACACAAAGATTGTATATGACGGTTGTACGTAGCATTTCTACAGCCTGTCTTAATCATACAGCTCTCTCTCTCTGTTTTTTTATTTTTTAAAAATTTAATGACAAAAGCTACATCTTTCTATTCTCTTTAATTAGCTTCCAATCACTGATTTGGTCAGCTGTTGCAATCCTTATCTTCCTTGCTCATATATATAAGTATATTTTCTCCGTTTAATTCATATATATCTTTCTATTACATTAGGTTCGGTTTGGTCACGAAAATTTTGAGATGAAAATTTTGAGTTTTAAGATAAAATATTAAAATATTATGTTTTAATATTATTATTGTTTTATAATTTGAAAAAGTTAAGAAAAAGTTGAATTATTTATTATATTTTGTATAAAGATTTGGAAAAGTTATAATGATGAAATTATAATTTTGAGTTTGAGATGAGAATTTTATATAGCCAAACTGAATATAAGTTTGTATGAAACAGTGATTTATTACTGTATTAGATCTAGTAAAGATCTTGAATCTTAGCTCCACATTTTATCTGCTTAATTAATTATTCTATACATTTGAGTCATTCAAATCTGAAGTACTACTATTTTCTCCATTGCAGAGGATAGAAAGAGTCTCCTCTCTTTTTTCTCTCGAAGGAAAAAAGAGGTGGAGTGTGGGGTCCACTCAAGATTCCTAACGGAATTGAGTAGTGGGTGGTGGAGTGAGGGCACGACGTGGGGAGGTAAGAGAGGTGAGAAACGGTTACTGAGACAGAAATTTTTCCCGGTGAGATTCCTACTGGGTCTTCACGGTGGTTCAGGCGGAAAGATGAATGAGATAGAGGAGCAATGGAGGAAGCTGCGTCTCACGGAGGAAGAAGCAAGTGATATAGTGGTGGGTGAAGAAATCTCAGAAGAGTTGCGTCATAAGGCAGAGTGCAGTGTGGTTGGTAAAATATGGATGGAAAGGAAGTTGAGTGCTACGGTGGTGGAAAATACAATGGGGAAGGTGTGGAGGATCAGCCAGAAAGCAAGGTTTCAAGAAGTGGGATCTAACACATTTGTTTTACAGTTTGCTAATGAGGCAGATAAAATGAGGGTTATGGCTGGGAGACCGTGGCTTTTTGACAACTACATGTTTGTCTTAATGCCTCTGAATGGGGACATACCACCTCATAGGATGGATTTCACAAAGGAAAGGCTGTGGGTTCAAATGCTCGACATGCCTCTAGTCTGTATGAATGAAGGTGAAGGACAACAGATTGGCAATACCATTGGTGAGGTGATTGAGGTGGAGACTCAGGTTGATGGTAGCGGATGGGGCTGTTTTCTAAGGGTCTTGGTAGTTATGGATCTAACAAAACCAATAGCAAGAGGAAGAACCATTTCTGTGAAGGGTACTAAATATTGGATACCTCTAAGGTATGAAAAACTTCCTCATCTTTGTTTTAAATGTAGTTGTATTGTTCATAATAAAGAACCATGTATGAACAAAAATGAGGGGGGGGGGGGGGGGATCAATTTGGGGTATGGCTTCGTGCTGGGCTGAGACCAGGCTTTTCAAAACCTCAGAAAGATAAGGCAAGATGGGGGGATAGAAGAAATAAGATATTGATGCCAGATGAGGCACAAGCTGAGAGTACTACACATGATGTGAGGAAAGACAAAGAGGATTTAGTAGTTAACATGCAGAGGGATGAGGGTAAGGGTGATTTAGATAGCACAAAAGCAATGAGTAATGAGGTTGAGGAGGGGTTAACTGAAGTGGTAGTTCAAGAGGCTGAGATGGTTGTTAAGGAAGTACATAATGGGAAAGAATCTGATGTGAGGATCTCTGCAGTAGAGGGGATTGGCACAGGAGGGGGAACTTGGAAAAGGAAAGCAAGGGGGGTAGCCAATGAAGGGGTAATAAAGAGTAATAATTCAAAGGAGAAAAAAAGAAAAAATAGTTATGAAAAAAAGGGGAGGGAGAAAAAAGTGAGGAAGAGTGAGGAGGGAAAGAGAGGAGAGATGAAAGAAATGTCAAAATTCTAGGAGGTGGTGGCTGTGGAGCAGCCCCACCTGCATCAATGAAAACCCTTAGTTGGAACTGTCAAGGGCTTGGGAACCCTTGGACGGTTCAAGATCTTTACCAATTGGTGAAGGAAAAGAGACCCAACATAGTTGTCTTAATTGAAACTAAGATGAATAATAAAAAAGCAGAAAAAATAAAGAAAAGACTGAGGGGTGCAGGTTTCTTTGTAGTGGAACCAGTGGGCAAAAAGGGTGGACTAATTATGTGGTGGGATCACAATGTCATTGCTAAAGTGGCAAATTATTCCCATCGACATATTAGCTTGTGGATTTCTGATGAGAAGGGGAAGGAAAAATGGTTATTGACTGGGTATTATGGAGAACCAGATGGCAGAAAGAGAAGAGAGTCTTGGAAAATTTTCTGTATGCTTAAACCTGAGGAAAATATAGGATGGGGAGTAATTGGAGACTTTAATGAGGTGTTATCCCACGATGAGAAGGAGGGAGGAAGGCAAAGATTGGAAAATCAAATGGCAGCTTTTAGAGATGCTTTGGATGATGGGGGTTTGTATGACTTGGGATGGAGGGGTGATAAGTTTACATGGAGCAATAAACATGATGATGAAACCTTCACAAAAGAAAGGCTCGACAGATCTGTAGTAAATGCACCATGGAAAACTATTTTTTAGGATAGTTGGGTAGAGGTGTTGGCAGCTAGATGTTCTGACCATAGACCATTATTATGGTGCAAGAATCAGACTAGAAACAATGGAATGAGAAGGAGAAGGGTTTTCAAATATGAAGCCAGTTGGGCCTTAGAAGAGGAATGCAATGATGTACTAAAGAGAGTATGGAAACAGCAGGGGGACACAAACCTGCAAGTTTATCTCGAGAACAGTAAGGCTGCTTTACTGAGGTGGAATAGACTTAAAAGTACAGACTCAAAGAAGGAAATTGTGGAGAAAACAAAAGAATTGAGGCTGTTGCAATTGAATGAAGGCAGAGAAAATATGACAGAAATCAAGAGCCTACAAAAAGAGTTAGAAAAGTTACTAGAGCAAAAGGATATGAAATGGAAGCAAAGAGCAAAACAAAGCTGGTACCAGCTTGGGGACAGAAACACAAGATATTTTCATTGATGTGCCACTCAAAGACAGGCAAAAAATAAAATTGTGGAAGTAAGGGGGGAAGATGGGAGAAGCAGGTCCAACCAGGAAGGGATCGAGTCAGCTTTTAATGATTATTTTGGGAAGGTCTTTAATTCTACACATCCAAGTGCTGAAGAGATTGATAACTGTATTGCTCATTTGGTACCACGTGTAACTAACCAAATGAATGAAGGATTATCAAGGGATTTTACAAGATTGGAGATTGAGGAGGCTATTAAACAAATGGCACCATTCAAATCCCCGGGACCAGATGGCTTTGGAGCCTGTTTCTATCTAAAACATTGGCATGTGATTGGTGATGAAGTTAGTAAGGTAGTGCTCTCTTGGCTAAATGGTAATCCTTTTGCCCCTTCTCTTAACCATTCTTTTATTGTCTTAATTCCCAAGGTTAAGAGCCCTACTTTTGTGAGTGAATACAGGCCCATTAGTTTATGTAATGTAGCCTATAAAATTATGTCCAAAGTGGTGGCAAACAGAATGAAGAATTTTCTTAATGGTATTATTTCTCAAAACCAAAGTGCTTTCATACCGGGTAGATTGATAACTGATAACATTATGATAGCGTATGAACTTCTACATTCTATGAAAGCTAGGAAAAAAGGGAGAATGGGAACTATGGCTATAAAGCTAGACATGTCAAAGGCTTATGATCGAGTAGAATGGGATTTTTTAAAAGCTGTCATGGAAAGATTGGGTTTTTACTCAAGATGGGTTGAGATTATAATGAGATGTGTAAGGACTGTTTCTTACTCTGTTATGGTTAATGGTCAGCCAGGACCAAGTTTCTATCCATCAAGAGGATTGAGACAAGGAGACCCTTTGTCTCCTTATCTCTTTTTGCTTTATGCTGAAGGTTTATCATCTATGCTTAATTACTCAGATGGGCATGGGGGAACAAAGGGTGTAAATGTGGGCAGAGGAGGAAGTAGAATTAACCATCTATTGTTCGCAGATGACTGTGTGTTATTTGGGAAGGCAACAGTAGATGAGTGGTACAGAATTCAGGCTATGTTGAAGGTATATGAAAAAGCTTCTGGCCAGGTCCTTAACAGAGAAAAATCAACAATCTTCTTTAGCTCCAACACTAAGCTGAGTGATCAATCTCTTATTAGAAATGCAGGAGGTTCTGTGATGGTGGGATCTTATGAGAAATACTTGGGTCTGCCTTCAGTTGTTGGTAGATCCAAATATTATACTTTTAGGGGCATTAAGGAGAGAGTCTGGAGAAAGGTGTCAAACTGGAAAAACTCTTTCCTCTCTGCAGCAGGGAAAGAGGTTCTCATTAAGGCTGTTCTACAAGCAGTGCCAACCTATACCATGAGTGTTTTCTTGTTTCCAAAAAGACTATGCAATGAACTAAACAGTCTTCTAGCAAAGTTTTGGTGGAGCAATCAGAAAAATGGCAAAGGGATGCATTGAGGCAGTTGGGATAAATTGGGGCAACATAAACACAAAGGTGGAATTGGGTTCAGAAATATCGAATGTTTTAACTTGGCTTTGCTTGCCAAGCAAGGGTGGAGAATCCTTTCAAATCCCACAAGTTTAGTGGCTCAGATCTATAAACAGAAATACTTTAAAGAATCCTCTTTTTTGAAAGCCAAGTTGGGTAATAGGCCTTCACTCATATGGAAGAGTATATGGAAGGCAGCTGAGGTTATTAAAGAAGGAATGAGGTGGAGTGTTGGGAATGAAGAGAAAATCAAGATTTGGGAGGATAAATGGCTCAACGTTCCAACAAGCTTTAGAGTTCAGTCTCCAATAAAGAGGCTACATAAGGAAGCAAGGGTGAAAGAGCTTATTAAGGAAGAAGAGAAGGAATGGAATGAAGACTTGATCCGAGAAATTTTTGTGGAGAATGAGGTGGAACAAATCCTGAGTCTACCTTTGAGCAAAATGGGGAGTGAAGATAAGTTGGTATGGGGTCTATCTAACAAGGGCCAATTTTCAGTAAGAAGTGCTTATTTTCTAGAGATGGAAAGGAGAAGGAGGAGTAAAGGGGAGGGCTCTTCTGAGCTTACTTCTGATCAGTATTGGGATAAGATTGGGGAACTCAACATTCCAAAGAAAGTGAATATATTTTTGTGGAGAGCAGGGAATAACTTTTTAGCTACTAGAAGCAATCTGAAAACAAAAAAGTTAGTCGAAAATGACCTGTGCCCTGTTTGCAAGGTTCAAAAGGAATCGGTTATGCATGTGTTGTGGCAGTGTGCTGCATCTATTGATGTATGATCAGAATCATGCTCAAAAGTGCAGAAATGGAACACATCTGAATCAAGTATAGTAGAGTTGATAGAAAATTGTCATTGGCTCTAACAAGGAGGGAATTGAAGGAAGTAGTAATGATTATGAGTAGCATATGGTTCAGAAGGAACCAAGTGGTTTTCGAAAACAAGTTTATCTCCCCAAGTCAGCTCAGAACTGCAGCAGGTGAGCAGCTTAGACAATTTCAGATGGCACAGTCTGAGGCAAAACAGAGTAATCATAATGTGGGCAGCATGAGACAACAAAGATGGATAAAACCAATAAGAGGTAGTGTGAAGGCAAACTGGGATGTTCAATATGTTCATAGAGGATCAAATGAAGTTGCTCATAGGCTTGCTAAGAAAGCTTTATACATGGATACCGAAATAATATGGATGGAAGATGTTCCAGATTGTATTTCGGATTGTATAGAAAAGGAAAAGCAATGTAATGATGAAGTTACAAATGAATGAATATGAAGTTCTTTGATTCAAAAAAAAAAAAAATCTGAAGTAATACTATACACTTCACTTTATTTAATTAATTGTTCAGCAATTTAACCCATGATCAATGTCATACGAACAAAACATCAGCTGCTTTCCCTTAAGTCTGCATTATAAATGACATCATTGGCATTGCCAACCAATTGTACTACAAGCTATATACGTACGTACGCACTTACCCGACCTCTTATGAGATAAAAGCAATCAACATGATGCAATGATGCAGTAGGTTATGCGCTTGTCAAATTGGTGATCACTTGGTTAAAATTTTCATTTTCAATATGTCTTCATCAATTCTCTCAAGCTGCTCAAATCTTCCTTTCAAAATATATATATGCTAGTTAATTCTATCGTACTCAATATGTCTTCACCAATGACCTCGTTGAGTCATTGGTGACACAATATCTATCCTAGCTACTCAAATGGTTTTAAGCATAAAATTGAGACCATCGATCCAAAAGGAGAGCGCGCAGATTTCAATTTGAAAGTACGCTTGCCACATGTTTTAGAATTAGTACTTTGAAAATGTTGAAACCACCCAAGTATGACTCTCGACTCTCCACCGTTTGCTGTTTTGGCCTATTAGGCCACCCACTCTCCCAAGTCTGAAATGGCTGCATATTGGCCAAGAAATGTGGCCATTTGTTCCCCATGATTTCTCCTATAAAAGGAGATGATTTGCTGAAGATTTGATCATCCTCACTTCGGTGAGAGATCAGGAAAGGGCTGAGGGCGAAATTTGGGTTCTGGGGAAACCCAGAACGGAGTGTTATTGAGAGATAGAGAGATTGTTGATGAGTGTTTGTAATTTTGTACAAACATATTGAAAAATTGAATTTCCGCTTCAGTGGACGTAGGCAAGTTGCCGAACCACTTAAATATTGTCTCTTTCTATTGTGGGTGTGATTTCTGGATGGCTTTAGGCACAACAGAAAAAGCTAATGATCATCATGATTTAGTAAGTGAACTTGATAAAAAGTAGAGTTTGTGTAAACCTCCCTCAATGTTTTTATGAGAGGAGTATTAAGAATTAGCTAGGAAGATTACAATGATCTTTGCAAGCATTGTAATTTGCATAAACTTAAGAATATATGGTTTCACATGGAGTACAATTAATTATAATATGCACAATGGAATTAACAAGATCAAAACATCAAGTCTATGTGATTAGGAAAATACTCTAGCCACTAAGGGATTACCTAAAAATGATTTAACAAACTAACGTGGTTTGATGTAATTTATCAAATTATAAAGTTAATTTTATTGTAAAATAGATATAACAGATCAAATAAAACCTCACGATGTGATTAATGCTAAATAAATATAAAAATTGGTAAAGAAAAAATGTACTTGGGATTTGAAATTTTTAAATTTGATGCTCATTTATCACGAAATCTTCTAGTCCTCAATCAATTTGTAATGAGCTATAAGGAGTAGTTGGAAGAAACAAATAAAATTTAATGAAAAACTCAGTTTGCTACAGTACTTAATTAGAAGAAGAAAATAAAAAAACAATTTACTTCAAAGTTCATGGCTTGGAGCCTTGGTCATATATATGGTATATGAAAAAGAAAAAATATATTTTTGTAAAAAGAAAAATCAGGTCTTTAGCCCTTTCTACTAGAACTATTGTGGACGGCATGCGCGAGCCGAATGCTTGATTTCACTAACCCTAACACATCCTTCGGCCAGCTTAGTTTCATCCGATGGTCCTCGATCAGGCCAGCTTCACTTCAACCAGTGGTCCTTGATGCAAAGCTCTAGTCCTTAGGATTGGTCCATTTTGCAAAGCACTGGTTCTTGGGCCAATGCTCTCGATGTACGTACGCACTAGTCCCCGAATCAGTGTCATTTGTCACACGGACTGCTTCTCAATCTAGTGCACCATAAGCATGGTCCTTGGACCTAAGCTCCCTACATCGACAACCCCAAGCGAGGTACTGCACTAGTCTATATATGGATGAGTATGGCGACGTGTTATCGCTAGTCAGGTGATGCCAACGAGTGACTAGTTCGTGGACCAGTGCAAGTTGGATGGCATTGACTCAAGGAACAGGGGCAATGTGCACCTTAGTACATGACAAGAGGGTAGCATCATTGTAACACCCCATGGGCTTCTTGAGGCTTATGTTTTAGGAAAGCTAGGATATCACTCTATTTAGGGTTTTTATTTATTGAAGGTAGTTAATTAGGGTAAGAAGTAGAACTTAGGCTATCAGGCTAATTGTGTATCTATTGTTTGAAGATTATTTAGTTGGTAGATAGAATTGAACCTAGAATTATATATTTTGATTTAGAGAGGAGTGTTCGCCGGCCCATTAGGAGGTAGGCAAGCTCAAAGATTTCTTTGCCAAAACCCACAAAAAGCCCATAAAACCAAATTAACCCACTAAAGCCCTAGCCAAATTCCCCTGCATGGTCCAATTCCAAGTCACATTCAAATTACCTATCCAACTCAAAACACAACTCTTAACATTGTGTTTAGATATTAAGATGAGCTAAGTTGAGTTATAAATAATAATATTTTGTGAGTCTCATTGAGATGTGTTTGACTTTTTAAGGTTGATATTAGTTTAACTTTTTAGGTTGAAATGTAAGAAGAAGGTTGAAATGAGTTTAATTTTTTTTTATGAAAAGTTGAAAAAGTAGTGGGTCTCATCTAAGGGTGTGCAACCGGATTAATCCAAGTGGATAGCTAGGATTTTTTTCATTTTCTGCCTATAAATCCGGATATCTGGATTGTAACTGGATTTAATCATATTTAATCCGGATTAAATATTAATACTTTCTTTTTAAAAAAAAAACTATTTAAAATTTTAAAAAATATTTTTATTGCACTTTTTGTGTGATACCCTGTTTTTACGTGTATTTTTATTAAATGAGTATTTTAATTTAATTAAAATATTGGTTCTTTTGTTTAAAATTTATCAAATTTTAATTGGATTTATTTAGTTGTGAAATTTATTTTGAGTTGCTTTCTTAATATTAACTATTTTTTTGTGTTTAAATTGCTCTTTAATTTAATTTAGTTTATTTTTTGGATTTTAAATTTTTTTGTTAGTTTTTACCAATTATTTATTTTATTTTAGCTAGATATTGTGTTTAAATTATTTTATTCAATTTATTCGTATTAAAATTGTTTTCCTTGGTTCAGTTTCTGGACCCTAAATATGAGGATTGGATCTCATTTCTTTTCCCCATCTTTTCTTTTTCTTTTTCTCTTTTTCTTTTTTCATCTTCCTTTCTTTTTTCCTTCTTCTTTTCTTTCTCCCCACTTTTTCTCTCGGTTGTCTCTCCCTGCGTGACACTCTCTCTCTTCCCTCCCATTTTTTTTTTGTTCACCCACTGCACTGTCGCCGTGCACTGCACCGCCCCCACCATTCTCTTCCCCTCCAGCTGGTGAACACCCCCACCAAATCTCAACCCCATCCGAGCCACCGTGAACCCCACCAATCTGCACGGTTTTTTAGCCCTTTCGCCGCCGTTGTTCCACCTCCGGCCACCATTTCTTCACCAGTTCATCAAAAACCCCTTGCCGACTAACCCACCTATTTCCAGCTCCGATCCGTCTTCAGAGCAACCACCACGAGCTCAACTTCGTTTTGGCCATTTTTCACTTCCATCGCCGTTTTCTCCGTCACCCACAGCCAACCACTAGTTTCAAAAACACCTCTAAGTCATTTTCTATCAATCTCAAGTCTTGGTTTATCCCCATTTAAAAGTGGGTATTTTATAACCCACGGCCACAGTGCTTTTACACTATCACGTTGCTTTTTCGCCACCTTTTGCAGCCCCTTAATCCTTCAAAAAATGTTTTATAGCGCTGTAAATATTTTTCAAATTTCATTTAAGATTTAAATATATTTTTGCTTTAACAATAAATTGTGATTGGTTGGTTATGCCGGACTGAGTCCGAGGAGTCGGGGGTCGAATGGATTGAAGGATAGAGTTATTTGTATGCTAGTTGATGTTGAGATTTGTTAGATATTTTGTGTCTTGATGTATGCATTGCATGGAGCATGCATGTTCATGTTTGAAAAGGAAAATTAGATTTTTCGCATAATGGCATACATGTACATCTGTTGAATATTGAAAATTGAGTTTTTCTGTGTAAATGGATTTTTGGGTGTGTGTGTATCACGACCCCCAGTCACGATGTGGTATTATCTCAGTGGAGCTCCTCTAGTCACTTGGGAGCGTAATATACTGAGTGACGTCCCCTGCGTTGGGCGACAACGGGAGCAGACGGGACGGTAACACTCTCGTACCGACTCTGTGGCCCCTTTGCTGGTGGGGGTTAAAGGATACTTGGCTACGTATGCACTGGGAGTGGAACTGGTTATCGTTCGTTACGAAGTCACATGCATGGTCGTTATCCATGATGTGACGAAGGGAGCCAAGGTGTGCAGATGACCCTTAGGGGAGGTCATGGTGCATTTGGTTAATGAAAATGGATTTTGAGTTGACACTTGGATTTTTGGAAAAAGTTTTAAAGGAAATTTTTGGGCCAAATGTGATTTTTGGTGTGAGTTGGAAAGAAATTATTTTTTGGGAAAGATTATTTTTGGATCTCATGCATATGACATCCTGTTCATGCATATTGTTGAGTTTTAATGTATTTTTTATCTTATGGGTATTTGGATTATTACTTACTTGTGGTACCGTCTTGGGTACTGTAGACTTTGATGCAAATGAGGAGGAGGTAGTAGAGTCTAAGGAGGCGGATCCGCTGGAGGGCTGATTTGGAGTTGCTTGTAGTGTTGGAAATTATTTTCCTTGCCTTTCTATTATGTATTTTGGATTTGAGACAATGTTGAAACTTCTAGTATTTTATTATGTTTGTTTTAAACGAGTTTGTATTTAAACAAAATTCTGGTACTTAGTTGAAAGATTTTTTATTACCACTGCGTTATTTTTATGTACACATGTTGCATGTACACACACTTGACACTTGACGATGGGATACGTGACCCGTGTTGTCATCATCCCGATACCTCGATTTCCACGTGTTCGTAAGTGAGAGTTGGGGGCGTCACATTTTGATAAATTGTCCAGATTTAAAAATAATAATTTAAACACTTTTTAAAAGTTTTTTTAAAACAATAAAATAAATAACAAAATTAATAACAATACAAAAGAAATAATATTGTTGTTACATCACAATGCAAAATATTAATTTACAAAGAACAAAATAAATAATAATACATCATAACTAATTAGACTAATACAATATTACAACTCTTCACATCTTGAATCTGAAATTGGAGGGGAAAATTGATTTCTTTCATCTGCAAAGCAAGTTAAAGCAATATCAGATAGACACATAGGGATGAACCATAGCTGCCATAATGGTAAAGAAATACAACTTTCTCCCCAACTCTGGCCGTCCTTTGCTGAAATTGGCCTTAAATATTAATACTCCTTTTTGAAAAGTTATTAAATATTGCCACTATCTTTTGTACTTTTCATAAAATAAATAAATAATTAATTAATTAAAAAAATCCCGTTACGGATAGCCGGATCTAGGTTTATCTTACTCGCCCAGGTGTAACGGACTGGATCGGGTTCTACACCCATAGTCTCATTAATAATTAATTTTAGATAAGTTGAATTTGATTTAACAAACAAATGGACATCCATAACTCCTACCTATGTCAAACTCTATCCTCAACCAATAAGCCCTAGGGCTGCCACCCCTGTATCCCTAGTTTCCCCACATTATAAAACCCACATAAGCCACATTCTCTTCCCCCTAAACCAAAATCCCTAGCCCTCATGCACCTTACTTTAATACACAAACCCCCGTTAAGCACTGAATTCAAGCCAATTCAACCCTAGTTAATTAAGCCATGCACCTCCCGTAACACCGTTCTCTTTCTCTTTTGTTAAGGGATTTGGTTGTTGTTATTATGGCTTTAAGGGAGGGAAAGAAGGATAGGTGATAATGCCATGAATTCATAGTTGTGATACTTAAATTAAGATTCAGTTTTATATATGAACGAATAAAGTGTATGCATGTTGTGGTTGATCTTATTGTACTAAATTGCACGGATATGCATGGGTTGTTCAAAGTATATGTGTTAATTGATGCGGTGAGTGATTCAATGTATGTTAGGGATCATTCCACGACCCACGGCTAAGGTGTTTTAATTGCATGGACAAGCTTGTACCAAGTGATTGGGATTTCAGGCAGCATATAGTATATATAGATTTGAATTGTCATATTACGGGTCACATGAAAATAGCTACATATAGGAATATAGTCATTAGAAGGGGAAGGACTAAAGTCAAACTCATCTCTCCCTCTTGATTCTCTATGTATATGACCTTAGGTTGATCATATGCACTGTAGGGGTGAACACTTAAACTGGCCACCCGACCCGACCCATGAAATTTTAATTGACCCGAAACTAAGCGGGTTGGAAATGGGTACTTCCATTTTTTAACCGTTTGATGCCAAGTCGGTTCGATTAATTAATCGTTAATCGAATTAGCTTCAGTCGATTAATCGGATAGAGAAAAAAATTTGACCTAAGAGAAGATCCTGGTAAATGTGTGGCTTTTCCTTCTCTACAGCCAAAATTTTAGTCACCCAGAAGATCTTCGAAGCCCTCCGCGCGTTGAGGTAATTCCCTCCGATCGCTTCCTCATTTTCAAAAAATCCATATCTACAAGTTCCACTAGAAATGATCGAGTCTCTTGGACCGAAAGAGCTTCCAATCTTGAAAATCCCCGGAAACTATGGCTTCCCTTTTATCGGCCCGATAAAAGATCGACTCGACTACTTTTATAACCAAGGTCGTGAGGAATTCTTTAAGTCACATGTCCAGAAGTACCGGTCGACGGTGTTCAGAGCCAACATGCCACCCGGTCCTTTCATAGCTTTCGACCCTTGTTGCGTCGTCGTTTTGCGAGAGTTTCTAGTGTTGTTTGATGTCACGAAGGTAACTACGAAAAATCTTTTCACTAGAACTTACATGTGGTTACCGAGTTCTCTTATATCTCGACCCGTATGAGACTTGCCACAATAAGCTTAAGTGCCTCATGTTCTTCCTCCTTGATTACCATCACGATCATGTCATACTTGAGTTTCATTCTAGCTATGAGGAGCTCTTCAATGGTTGTCCCCATCCAGACAACCACCGTAGAGATCACGTGGAGAGTGTTGTTTATTATTTATTAAATTATTTCATGATGTTTGAGGTCGGAATAACCGCTTCTATCTAAACCAGCTTTGGATTCGGTTAATCGGGTGTTGGTGAAAAGTCAGAAATTCTCCTTTCAAAATTAGCTTATTTTGGGTCGAGTTGGAAGAGTGCCTCTTGGGTTCGGTCGGGTGAACAATCCATTATGCAAGTTAAGAATATGAATTAGATTGGTAAAGGCACGGTTTGGTAAGTTATGAACTTTAAAGACTAGTTTATCATATGGATTAAATGAATATTCACAAAATGAGCATGCCTTGTAGGTTTGAACGTAGAATGATATATGCACTAAATAGCAACATATAATTGTATGCAATAAGGTATGTGAATAATAATGAAATAGTTTGACTTCAGATGTTTTATATAGTGTTGAGAAATGAGAGAAAAAAATTGAATAAAAATATTATGAAGTCAAAATATTCTTTAAATATAATTTTTATTTGAAAGTTTGGAAAAGTTTTATAGAGTTTTGTATTTTGTTTGAGAGTTTGATAAAGTTATAATAATTAGATAAAAAAGTTGAAAATTTGAAATTAAATATTTTTTTTATTCAAGTGATGTTTGAAAAAAATATATATAAGAATACTTGAACATAATCACAACAAGCTTTAAAAGGTCATGAGTTGCCCAATTAGGCAAACTTCTAGATTTAAGTTGTCTGTGCCTTGAATAGATTCTCAAATAACGGCCGGCACATACTATCTCAGAAGAAATAGAGAAATAATTGCATCAATCATCTTTAGTAAAACTATTCGCGCCTAGGAGGCTGGTTTTTTTTTCCTCTCTCTGCCCTAGAGTAGAGGCTCGTTTTCCTCGTCGGCGTACGAGTATTCCGCAGATTGCAACAGATGGCCGAGGGGCTAGATTCCCTGTACGCCTCGCTGTCTCTCATGGAGAAAGAGAATGAAGAAGTGGTGGTGGAGCCTAATATGGTGGAAGAGGTTCTCGATAGGGGGAAACATTGTTTGATTATGAGTCTACTTACCAGGAAACACTATAATCACAAAGCGTTTAAGGCTACCATGAAGAAAGTGTGGAGACCAGTTTTTGGGATAAAATTTAGGGATCTGAACACAGTTTTCACTCTGGTGGAGTTCGAAAATGAGGGGGATAAATCAAAGGTTGAGAGGGATGGTCCATGGAATTTTGACAAACAGCTGATACTCTTGAAACCGTTTGAAGGTACGTTGCAACTCAGCTCTATGCAAATTAAACATGCTGCATTTTGGGTGCGTATCCATGACCTCCCTTTAATTGCACAAGAGAATCATGATGAGGTCATATAGCCCGTGGTCAATTTTGTGTGCACTGACTTTGTCTACAGCCAAAAACCATGTCTCGACGTGTTCGTCCTCGTCACAACCCCCATGCACCCGCTCACGCCCATTTCCATAATGCACGGGCACAGGAGCTGTATACTCAGAACATTTCTCAACGTGCACCTATAGTTGAGTGTGACGTCTCCCTTGGTGAGCTTACTGAGATCATAATTCCTCGCATCTTTGAGTCTCGCCAGTGGCAGGCCTTGACCACTGGTCATCCCACTCCTTCTGTGGAGTTGGTTCGGGAGTTTTACTCCAACATAGATGTCATCTCTATTGATGACACTTTTGAGGTTAGTCTCCGGAACATTTCCTTTCGGGTGACTCCGGGCATGATAGCGAACTTGCTAAATGCCCCTCGTGTGTCTTATCCGGTGTATTCTTATACACGGACATCTCCTCCCAGTCCACAAGTCATTGCTGGCTGTCTATGTGATCGGTCTAGTCATTGGGAAGGGAAGACCCCTCTCCAAACTATTCTTTTTACACCTGACTATCTCATTCTTAGTAGGATTGTTCTTACCAATCTGTATCCTACTGGTCATCAGTGATGTGGGTCTTGACCGCGCCACTCTTCTATATGCCTTGATCAATGGTGTCTCCATTGATCTAGGCAGTCTTCTGTGTCGACATTTTTAAGGCTTTTTAGTCCTCCAAAAAACAGACTGGTTTACCGTTTGCTTGTCTAATCACCTGATTAGCCCTCTCCCAGTCTGTTGCCTTGCTTCCACAGGAGTCAAGAATAGCACTTAAGGCTCCTATTGGTCGTAGGACGGTGCAACTTAGTCGTTCTCACACCACCCCGCACCCTCTCCTTGTTGAGCATCCTCCTGCTCCATCCTCTCAGCCTTCGAGCTCTCGGCCATCCAGCTCTCAACTTTCGAGCTCTCGGCCATCCAGTTCTCAGCCGTCTAGCTCGGCAGCATCCCCTTCAGCACCCGGCTCGACCGAGCCCAGCCTTTAGCAGGTTCTTGAGTACTTAGCCCGCCTTGATGCCCGGTTTGATACTCTAGATGCTACAGTTCATGCCCGATTTGATACTCTAGATGCCCGGTTTGATAACCTGCAGCAGCATGTGACCCAACGCTTGAACGAAATTGAAGAGAAACTTAATGAGGATGATGAGGATGGTGGCAGTCCTGCAGATGCTGATGATTGAGACCCTTTGCCAGCTTGTGACAAAAAGAGGGAGTAGTACAGTACTGATTAAGGGGGAGATTGGGGGAGGTTAGTACTAACTAAGGGGAGTGTTAGTTGTTAGTAGCACATTTTTTTTGGGGAACAGCAGCTTTTGATTTTATCTTTTGGTTTTATATCTCATGTTTACTGCTGCTGTGTGACTAATTGTTCTTGAACTCATTTTTTGATTAATTGCCTAATGGAATATTTCTTCTCTAAAGCCTGTACTTGTCATGTCTATTCATGAATTATGGTTTGTGATTTGCAAACAATTTTTTGTGCGGTATGTTTAACCGTTTGCTAAGTGCGTGCAGAGATATTTCAACGTGTTCAAGAATATGAATTTTGTGATGGGTGTGTTAGGATTAGGTCATATGTATAGATTAGAGGTTTTTTCACAGAAATGCCAAAGGGGGAGATTGTTGAGGGAAAAACGAGTTGATTGGCATATTCTTGTGAAAACTTGTCTAAAATAGTGTTGTAACAAGTGTTGAAACGAAAAGGCTTGAAGTGTGCTTATCACTGGTCAAAACAGATGTCATCGCTCGACAGAATGCTCGAGCGAACTCAGACAGAGTGGACCGCTCGACACTGAGCTTGAGCGAACTCAGGCAGATTGGACCGCTCAACCCTCGCTCGACACTGAGCTCGAGCGAACTCAGACAGAATGTGGCACTCGACCTTCGCCTCCTTTGATTGGAACTATAAATAGAACAGCTTCTCTTTTGTTCTTTGGATGGAGAATCAGAGCAAAAACCCTGAGGGCCTCCAAGAACTTTTAGAGCAACCTCTCCCCCACTTGGTTGATTCTCTCTTGGATAAACACATCTTCACTACACCATATTCAAGATCAATCTTCATATGAGTCCATTGGAGTGGAAAAGTTCATTGGCCGGAAGAGTCCGGAGCTGTTGTTGATGCAGAGATCGAGATGTTCTCGTGGGAAACTATAGAAAGGTTGGAGTTCTGACACTACATGCGTGTAGAGATCGAGTGGGTCGCTCGTCGTGTTGCAAGCCAAGTTTTGCTACTACAAAGGTTCTGTGAGTGTCTCTAAATTGTTTGTAACGAACTAAAATTTCTATAGTGGATTTGAGGTGGTGCCTTACACCCGGAGTGGTTTTAGATTTTGAAGACATTCTTCAAATGAGTTTCCACTCCGTGATCAAAATCTTGTGTTGATTATTTGTGTGATTTATTCCTTTGATTAATTGTTGCTTAACAATATTTTTTAAAAGACCATAAAAATCGGATTACACCTATTCACCCCCCCTCTAAGTGTAATGTTGTGTAGAACCACTACTTTTTCACTACTTATCCTGTAGNGTCTAGTAACAGCATTCAGATGGCCTTTTTGGTGTGGTAAAGCATGTGTGTATACTGTGTGATTCCTTTTTGAAATCATGGTATAAACATGACCAGTTGGCTCTCCTAGGCTTTGGAAATTGACAGATTTATTGGTCAGTCCATAACTTGGTGAGTTTGATGAGTATAGTCAATCCAATGGAGAAAAGTAACTGAAAGTATTAGTTACTACACGATCATAAGTATTCTTTGAATCTTGAAGTTCTTGATTGTTGAAACTCAAGAAATAATAGATGGAAAGGGATGGCAGAGTCTGAGGAGTGTTTTCTTGGCTATTCTTGGTTCTCGGAGATTGGAAACTGTAGGGTTTTGCAAGGAGAAAATCACACAACATAGAATCTTGAGGTTAATTTTCTTGAAAGAAAATTGGGGTTGGATGAGAGAGAAGGGGCGGCAGCTCCTATTGACCAAGATATAGATGCTAGGGTTTGCTATAGGTTAAAATCTCGAGGCTTCTTGAGAGTGGCAGAGTGATAGGGTATCTGTGGGGTTTTTTTTAATTGAGGACTCTAAGGAACATAGGTTAAGTGACAGCCATTGGATAATTTTTAGGGAGTGTGTTGCAGCTTTACTAGCGATTAGGGCTTTCAAAAAGTTTGGGTCTTTCTTGAATATATGTGTGCCAGCTGATATGGTGTTGTTTCTTGGAAGATTTAGGGTTTGTTGATGGTATAAGGGGTGGCAGGCAAGAGGCCTTCTTGGGGTGAGCTGCTGCTAGCAAGAATTTTTTAGGGCTAGGGATTCTAGGCCATTTGTGAGTTTCTGGAAAAACTGCAACACCCCTCTCCCCACCATTAAGAAAGACATTGTTTTTTAGAAAATCACGGGAGCCAGTGTGCTACTACTGAACTTGACTTAAAAATATATTTGTTTTTTTTTAAAAAAAAAATTCTAAAGGAAGCGCCAAGTACAAAAATTCCTTATAATAAATAGAGTCGTTTTGTATTAAAATATTGAAATTATAAATGAGAGGGCGCGAAAGTATTTATTAAAATTTCTCAAAGTTCATGCCATAAAAATCATAACTTAAAATTTTTGTACATGATCTAGGCCATTGTCACACCTCCCTGGACTAAGTCCCGTCCTGCAGCTATACCTTCATAAATATTCTGACCTAGGGTGATTTAAAAACATAAAACAACTAAAATTAGTCGATTACTCGGTAAGAAACCCATCATAACGTAAAAATGCTTAAACATAAGGTTTTTCATAAAATATTCCATGCCGAGAACTTAAAATATGACTGTTCGTACTTATTCTATGACATGCATTACTTATCTTGGCATATCTGACTTATCTTATCATACTAGCCCACACACTTAATCCTGTGTGCAAGACTGTGCACTGGCCCCACATCCTGCAGCCGCTAGGGGAGCCGCTAATAGTATTCTAGTGGACCAAGTTTAGCTACGTGGCTTGCACATCCACCCATATATCATATTGGTAACATGTATCTAAATAGCTATTTGATTAACTATTCTAAGCTTATCTTACACTTGATCTTATGAAAGCTTACGCATCTTATGCAACATAAGATGCATGAGATGCATAATACATACATAACTATAATATGCGAAATGAAACATCATGAATAACATGATGCATAATACATACCAAGTTTAGCTACTTGGCTTGCACATCCACCCATATATCATATTGGTAACATGTATCTAAATGACCATCTGATTAACTGTTCTAAGAGCTTATCTTACACTTGATCTTATGAAAGCTTACGCATCTTATGTAACGTAAGATGTATGAGATGCATAATACATACATAACTATAATATGCGAAATGAAACATGATGAATAACGTGCTTGCAAATATCATGACATGCGTGGTACATAAATATCGGCTTTCAAAGAATGGGCTTTAATAATAATACATATAACTAGCTAACGTATGCTAATCCTAATTTATGATCAAGCTACTTACCCTGTAGTGTTGCTTCATAAAATTTCCGACACAAAATTAATCACAATGCGATGGAGGGACGACAGTGGTTGTGACTAGGAGGAAGGAAGAGACGATGGTGGCCTTACCGTGTCTCATGGTGGGGGAGATCAGGCTACGGCATGCTGAAAGTAAAAAGAGAGCTAAAACAAAAAAGCCTAGGCGTGAAGAGATAGGTGCTTGTACAGTTTGCATGGGACTCTATTTATAGGATTTTATAGTATGCGAGTGATGGTATGGGTTGGGTTTAGGAATTTTAAGGTGAAGAGGATTCGTCAACCTTCCAAAGCAAAGAATTGCTTAACATTATTTTTTGCTTGATTTTATTGAAGAACCCCAATCTGAAAAGCACAAGAATTCAGACTCCTACTCCTTATAAATAACAAACTAGCATAAAGATAATGTTTGAAACTCTGTATGAAACTAAACCAACAATGGAGAAGTATCTCCTTATTCAAATATTAAAAGGCTTCTAATTAAACCACAATTCCATGTCCAGGCATTCCATGATAACCATGCAGCTGAAATATCACGCCTATAGATATAACAACTTAGAGTCTCACACCGAGCTTTCCTCCAAACTGGATTGTAGGAAATTTCTCCAACCCATTTAAAAAATTCTCACGTGCCCCTTGAACATATGAAATCATACTTTTTTAATGTACGGGCACATGATGTCTTTTTTAGTTAGACTTTTAGAAAGTCATGTGTCTCACATGCTTAATGAACATTTGCCATATTTATAGATGGGTTGGAGGAAAGTTTCTCCAACCTAGGTTATAGGAAAACTTGTCCTAACAATCCGGAACCCTTTAAGGATCCTTGCACTCAAGGTCCTAATTATTCTCAACCTCATGAACGTTTCAGACGCTTTTGAGGTTGTCGTTTTGAGTGCTCCTTTGTCTCTCCAATTTTCCTTTGCTGCTTTCCTTTACCACTGAGCTCCCTTGTGCTTTGTCGTACATGAGGGGGTTTGGTTGAATAGAGTTGGACTGAAGCTGTTTGTGATGCTTTGAGCTGCTTCTCTATTGTTGGGGCTTCATTGCAATAGAATTGACTTTTTTTTGCCCGAGCAGGGCCAAATATGGTGGTTGGCCATCCACATGGTGGCCGATTGACTTGAAATACTGTGGTGTAGTATGTTCTTGTAACACCCCTTCTCATGGATTAGGAACGTGATGTACTTTCGCGACTTACTCGGTATGAGACTTCACATAATAAATTGCCTCATATTATTGAAATCATAAACCATAACGTATGAAGTCTTAAAAACTGAAAGTAATCTCATAAGACGAAATTTAGAGCTAATCCCATTTGTAAAGACACTTGCTAAGTTTGGAATTTCTGTAAAACGGGGCATGTTTGGATACCAAGAATGTTTGGAAATATTTTTTTTATAAGAAAATAATTTATTTATTTTTTTTATAAGAAGTGTTTTTGTTTGGAAATATTTGATAAGTGTGAGAATTTGTTTGAGATTAGGTTTTGGGAAAGGAGTGAGAAAAAGTTGAATAAAAATATTTTTTAAAATAAGTATTGTATTGAAGTTTATGAAAGTGTATAGATAAAGTTAAAAAGTCGTTTGAATATATTTTATAATATTATTTTTGTTTTGAAGTTTGTAAAAGTTGTATTGATTTTTGTGTTTGAGTAATGATTAGATGAAAAGTTTAAAATTTGAATTAGAAAAGTATTTTGTGTTTAAGTGATGTTTGAGAATGAAGTAATGAGAAATTTTGGAAATTTAGTGAGCGCAATTCTGATCATCTTCGTGCTTTAAGAGCACTTCTACTGTGTTTTGAAGCTGTCTCGGGGTTAAGTTAATTTATCCAAATCTGAAATAGTTCCTGTGGGTTCCATTCAGAATATTTCAAACCTGGCCAATATATTGGGTTGTAGAATTTCTTCACTTCCTATGAGATATCTCGGTCTTCCACTGGGGGCTTCACATAAATCAGTTACTATTGGGATTGGGTGATAGAGAAAATTGAAAAGAGGTTAGCTGGTTGGAAAATGATTTACTTGTATGAAGGGGGAAGATTAATAACTTTGATAAAAAGTACTTTCTAATCTTCCTACTTATTTTTTATCTCTTTTCCCCTTGCTGGCAAGGGTAGAAAGAAGAATTGAGAGTTTATATCAGAATTTTTTGTGGGGTGGTAAAGGAGAAGAAAAAAAGTTTCATTTGGTTAGTTGGAAAAAAGGTTTGTCAACCGATTAATTGTGGTGGGTTGGGGATAAAAAACTTGAGATTGTTTAATAGAGCACTACTTGGGAAATGGCTTTGGAGATATCACTTGGAGAGAAATGCCTTTCCCCTTTTTAACATCTCCTTTCAATTTGTACATATTTCCCCTTCCTCTGTTTTGGTTTCTTGCGTTATCCTAATTACAATCAAAACCCCATTTTATACCACAAACATTTTCTTGGATTGCTTGCTCCTAATTGTTATCACCCTTCTCCGGGTTCCGACTCAGATTAGGATCTCCCTTAGAAGTCCCTTTGCCTACTTCAATATCATGACAGTTGGAAGGGCCTGCTAGACCTTTATCCTTGTTCAATTTGTCAGCTTTCTCTGTTTGATTTCCCACCTACCCTGTTAGATTTTGAGCATTCACTCCGTTGTCCTTTGGTCTCTGGTTTGACCTTAGGTTCTCTTTTCCTTTGCCTTTTGAGGCCATCCTACAAACACCAGGAGGTCTCCTTGGTGCCTACATAATGAGCAGGAAACCTGGACTCTTTGTATATATTGTCTGCTAGAATCCTTTGGACTATGGTATAACCGCTACTTTTGATGTATTCACTACTGATGTCTTCAAACTCTATGCTAGGGATGGATCTAGAAATCGTCTGTCTAGAGAGAAAAAACTCACGTATGATGGTGATGAATTTATTTTGGTATTTTCCATTTAACTTGAGTGATTAGCCTGTGAGACCAAAAGAAAAACCAAGATTTGAAGATTGTTAGAGTTTTGCTCAATGTTTTTAAATATTAATTTTGTCCTGCACATTGATCCAACATGAATTAGATGATACCTTTTGATCCTGGTTCGGTTTTAAGTTGGGTAGAGACTTTGACATACCCTCACTCACGCCTCTCCCCATTCCAAGTGTGCAATAGGATCAAGAGAAAACCTTCTAGTTGGTACATCTGCAGTAGTCCTGAGAACAGCATCCAATAAAACAAGGCCACGTAGCATGCTCATTACAGAAGGAATGATCGTCCACCGCACCCAAACTCTCTCTCTTCGAAAACGTCCAGTGCAGAAGGTCGTCTCCTCTGTCGTCTGTCTCTCCCAATCACACCGAAGAACGTGTCTCCTCTCTCATCAAATACCCATCGCAAATCCTCCAACTCACCTGTCTCAGAAATCCTCTTGCTCGTCTCTCTCTCATCGACGCCAGCCAGCCCAAGAGTGCTCTCTCTCATCGACGCCAGCCAGCCCAAGAGTGGGCACCGAAGCTCGTCTCTCTCTCTCTCTCATCGAAAACGTATGTTTCAAAAGCTCAACTATACCTCTTTCTCGTCTGTCTCTCCCAATCACACTGAAGAACTTGCCTCTTCTCTCTCATCAAATACCCATCGACACCAGCCACCCCAAGAGTGGTACGTTGGATTTTTTTTAATTTCATAGAATGTTTATTTATGTTGCATCGGTTTGGACTGAGATAAGCATTTCATGGTTTTTAATTCTGTACGTTTTGCAATGGTTTGGTGTGGATTATTGCTTGAAATGGGTGGATTATTCTGTTGGAGGATGGGCTCGGTGGTACATTTTGCAATGGTTTGGTGTGTGTTATTGGTTGGAATGGGTGGATTATTGCTTGTAATCGAAACGGATGAAATTTAGATGTTTGTTGTGAATCTGGGTGTATCGTTTGTGATAAGGGAACCATTGAAATGTAATGGAAGAATTAGGTAATTAAATAACATGCTATGCAGGGAAGGTGTTTGACACATTTTCTCAAAGACTCATACATGTTACCGTAAATTCCATGAGACTTGCATATGCCTAAGTGATGGGCCACAAGGCCACAGCTTCAGATGTTAAAGGGATGAGTGGGGTGGAATTGGGAAATGCATAAGGTTACTTTATTGTCTGTGAAGGTTAAAATAAAGCTGCATGTACATGCTTGGGAAATGCAAAATTTGATTAGGGAATTTGTTTGTGTATAAAGTTGCATCTCTTTTTTAATATAAAAAAAGTCTCGATCCTTTACAGGTGTGGAAAGATGTTGACGGTGTTTTAACATGTGATCCTAACATACTCACAAGCAGAACCCGTGCCATATTTGACATTTGAAGAGGCTGCTGAACTTGCATATTTTGCCAACCAGGAATCATGATCTTATACCTTATTACCCAGTTAAGTTGTGGAGTACAGCTTCAACGAAGGAACGACAGGATACGTGATGAACATGTCAAGAAAGAACAAGCCAAATTACAAGCCATAGAGAAGAAGTACAAGGGAAACATGATAGCGTTGTTCTTGTCGTGATTGTTTTTTCATTGTGATTGTAAGTTTTATGTATCCGAGGAAAAATGGCATATGTCAGTCATTGCTAAGACTTATGTAATCATTAAGTCATTTGCTGTAATGTTTAGAGCACTTTTTGCAAGTCTTATGTAAACTTTGGGGTGGCAACAAATCTAATTTATACAACCTGACTTTTTTGTATCTTTGGTATCTCGTGTAAACTTTTGAGCAAACATCTTTCATAGGTGAAGGAGACCTTAATGCAAGTTGTGGCTTTGTCTTCATTACCTGATGTAATTTTCTTATGATTGTACTTGTCAAATAATGCCTCTTAATATTGATGATTAAAATCTCATTCAATATTGATGATTAAAATCTCATTCACTACACAACATAAAAACATAAAATTGAGTCTTATCCATTAAAATTACAAGTTCCACAATAAGTTACATAAACTCCACAATATACATCCTTCTTCATTGTAACATAAAAAAGAGCTTCACCATCTAACTCCAACCATCATTCACCATCTAACTCCACAAAACTCATCCATAATGCAAATGCTTCTCCATGTAACTCCAACCATCATTCATTGTAATATAAGAAAAATCAATTAATACAAATATCATCGTATTAATAAAAATGAAATCAATACAAATATTACATCCAAATATCATTGTATTAATAAAAATGAAATCAATACAAATATTACATACAATGTATAACTGAAGTAAAACTAAATATCCAAGTTTTGCAAACCCAACCTAATAACTATTCTCTCTCTCTCTCTCTCTCTCTCTCTCTCTCTCTCTCTCTAAACGCTCTCCCTTCTCTCTAAACTTCCCAAAACTCCAGAGGCATGCGACAGGAGTGGGAGCTTCGGCTCCCCCCTCTCTTCCCTTCCTCCCTTTCTCCTTTCAGTATAGTGTTTTGGTTTGTTTTTATTTTGGTTTTTTCAAGCAAATAAGGGAGGAACGTTGATCGGGTCTTCCAGCCGCTGACCGTCAACATGAGCCCAACTAAGATGTTGGCCAGTCGCCGATCTACAAGACCACCGAACGCGGCACCAAACAGAGTGGAGCATAGCCCGCACGGGTAGGAAGAAGACTTGGACTTCTTCGACGTGTGGATGTCATGCGCCACCGAGGAGCCATCTGCCGACGCATAGCTTGGCTTTTATGGGACCTTGGACTATGGTGTCAGTTTTTATCTCAATGCTCTTTCTCTTTGATCTCTTTCATTTATATAGAAATTACATTTACATAGGATGCTCACGTATGTCAACTATTTACAGTAGTCAGCCAACTATTTACGGCAGTCAGCAACTAATTCTACCTAATTTACGACCATAAGACTAATCTCATAATTCTCTCCGTAATTTTCTCGTAACACCCCCCCTCAAATTGATGCTTGTTGATCTACCAGTATCAATTTGTCAACCAAGAACTGATGTCGATGCTGAGAAAGTGTTTTCGTAAATATGTCTGCAGTTTGACGTTCGGTGGAGCTGTGAGGAAGAGTAATCACATGTTTGTCAAATGATTCACGGATGGAATGACAATCTACTTCAATATGTTTCGCACGTTCATGAAATACAGGATTAGCAGCAATTTGAATAGCACTGGTATTATCAGCATGAAGAGGAGTGGAATTCAGTTGAGGAAAACCAAGTTCGCCTAATAACCCACGAGGCCAAGTGATCTCCGAGCATGCTGAAGACATAGCATGATATTCTGACTCAGTAGAGGACTTGGAAACTCTGTCTTGCTTCTTAATCTTCCAAGAAATAAGTGCATTGCCTAAGAACATGCACCAGCCAGTAATAGAGCGATGAGTATCCGCACAGCCGGCCTAATCAGCATGACTATACCCTACTAATTGTTAGGAAGAGTCTTTAGGAAAGAACAACCCGTGTGTAGATGTTCCCTTTAGATAGTGGATAATACGACGGACAGCAGCTAAATGAAAATGTCGTGGAGCCTGCATAAATTGACTAACTTGCTGCACAGCAAAAGAAATGTCAGGACGAGTAATCGTCAAGTAGTTCAAACTCCCAACAAGCTGTCGATATAAGGATGGATCTGATAAGAGCTCGCCTTCCTCCTGACGAAACTTAAGATTGACTTCCAGGGGAGTAAGAACAGAATTACCCGATTGGAGACCAGCTAGTGAAATCACTTCCTGTGTGTATTTGTGTTGGTGTAACAACATACCAGTCGGAGTAAGCTGCACCTCAAGACCAAGAAAGTACTGCAGAGGACCAAGATCTTTCATGTGAAAAAAGGCATGGAGATGTTGTTGTAATTGCTCAATTAACTTATTATCGGATCCAATAATCACAATGTCATCAACATATACCATAAGTAATACAATTCCTGCAGATGTCTTGCGCAGAAAGAGAGAGGAATCAAACTGACTCTGAATAAAATGAAAAGCAAGTAGGGTAGAACGAAATTTATCAAACCATGCACGTGGAGCCTGTTTCAGTCCATACAAGGATCGGCGAAGCCGACAAACATCTGAGGAAGGTGTAGCAAACATGCCAGGAGGTGGAGACATATAGATTTCTTCCTTCAAGTCCCTATGCAGAAAAGCATTTTTCACATCCATCTGCCGAGAAGACCATCCTTGCGATGCAGCAAGTGCCAAAATAGTTCTCACAATAGTCATTTTGGCAACAGGTGCAAATGTCTCTTCATAATCAATACCATACTCTTGTCGATTCCCAAGAACCACGAGACGGGCCTTATATCTGTCTAGTGACCCATCAGACCGAAACTTGACTGAGTACACCCACTTACAACCAATAGGTTTGACACCAGATGGACAAGTCACAAGATCCCAAGTGTGATTTTCTTGAAGAGCTTGGATTTTTTCTTGCATGGCCTGTTGCCAACATGCTTGGGTGGCTGCTTGGGTATATGAGTAAGGAACAAAAATAGTGTCAAGAGTGACAGAAAGCGAAGTATGAGGAAAACCATATCTATCTGGTGCATGTGTATCTCGAGTGGAGCGCCGGGGTATAGGAGCCGCAAAATCAGACGACGGACCAGTGTCTAGAAGGGGCGTTGAAGCAGGGGAAGGACGTCGATAGTATACCAAACCTGGTTTAAATTGCTTAATAGAAGAAGAAACATCATCAAAAGTAGGAAGAAGAGTGATAGTAGGATCAGAAATAACCTGAGATTGAAAGAAATATTGATTCTCAAAGAAAATTACATTTCGTGAGATTTGGAATTTGTTTGCATGAGCATCATAACAAACAAATCCTTTTTTAGTAGGACTATATCCCATAAAGGCACACGTGACAGACTGTGCAGCAAGTTTGTGACGCTCAACAGGTGGCAGATAAACAAAACAAACCCACCCAAAAGTATGAATAGATTGATACTCAAGAAATATGCCAAATAAGCGAAAATAGGGTGAATCAAAATCTAGAGTGGTAGTAGGCAAACGATTGATCAAATAGACAGCAGTAGATAAAGCTTCTACCCAAAACTTAGAAGGTATAGAAGAATCAATCAACAAAGTACGGACAACATCTAACAGATGACGATTTTTACGCTTAGCGACTCCATTTTGTTGAGGAGTATAAGGACAAGAACATTGGAAAATGATCCCCTTTTTCTGAAGAAAAGTTTGAAAAGAATAAGACATGTACTCCCCTCCTGAGTCGGAGCGTAAAGTTTTGATACACGTATTGAACTGTGTCTCAACAAACACGACAAATTTTTGAAAGACAGAAAATACATCAGTTTTAGAATGAAGAAAATATATCCAGGTGAATCGACTATAATCATCGATAAACGTTACAAAATAACGATACTGACCATGAGAAATAACAGGACTCACACCCCAAACGTCAGTATGCACAATCTCAAAACAGTGAGAAGCACGACTACCATGCGCAGGAAAATGTAAAGTTTTACTTTTACCAAGACAACAAGTGGCACAATCCAAAGATACAGGAGATGAAGAATCTGAGTCTTTATTGCCCAAAAAACCATGTCTTAGAAGATGAGTTAATACAACAGAATTAAGATGACCTAATTTCTTATTCCAGATTTCATGAGTATTGGCAGTAGCCGTACAAGCAAAAGAAACATTAGTAGGGATAGAAAACTATAAACAAAATAAACGTCCTACTTTAGACCCCTTCGCGATAATCGTCCCCGACACCTGATCCTGTACAAGACAACCACCACGAGAAAAGTGAACATCATAATTATTATATACCAATTGTCTAACATAAATTAAATTGATAGATAATCCAGGAGAGACAAAAACATCTCAAAATGAAGAGCCCAAATTACCAACAGCAGTAATAGGAAGAGTACTGCCATCAGCGATCTGGATATTTTACATGCCTCTATACTTACGAACACCATAGAGACTCATCATATTACCAGTCATATGATTAGAAGTGCCTGAATCAACAATCCAAGAAGTTGAGTTAGTGCTCGTACCTTATATGCCTAAGGCCATAAAAGCAGACACAATCATCTGTTGATCCATTGCTGGTGTGAGAACAGATGAATCAAAAGGCACAGAAGAAGAAGCAGAGGACTGAACATTAGCTTGAAAGGCTTGAAATTGACGGTTCTAAGGCCGTATTCGACAGTCTTTGATGATATGACCCTCTTTCTTACAGTAATTACAAACTTTCTTAGGACAATTGCGAGCAATATAACCAAATTCCTTGCAATTGAAACACTGCAACTTGTTCCTCTCTCGCCCTTGTGCTGCATAGGCTACATTCATAGTCTCGGAAAAGACCTTATTAGAAGTCATACTCATCTGAGTGGATAGTCGTTGTTCTTCACGCAACAAATCTCCCAAACAAATATTCAAAGAAGGAACTGGATCACGGTTCAATAAACCAGCTCGAACAAGCTCAAATTCAGGTCGAAGTTTCATTAAAAACTGATCGCGTTGACTCTCAGCATGAACTGCTTGAAGAGCCGCGAGGGCTGCAATAGGAACCTTTGCATGAGCAATGGCAGAATACTCGCTCCAAAGGTTAATAAAACCAGAATAAAATTGGGCGATAGGTAAATTGCCTTGACTATAATTACTAATTTCCAACTCTAATTGGAACTTCCGAGTACTATGATCTTGGTGATAAATACGTCGAAGATAATCCCACATGGCCTGAGCCATAGTAAAACACCGAAGATTGGTAACAAGATAGGGTTCAATCGTTCCCAACAGTCAGGAGGTCACCTTAGCATCATTGACCTCCCATTGGGCAAATTCCTTATCCTCAGAGGGAACAGAACTATCAATATGATTTGATAATTCTTTTCCTTTCAAAAACATTTTAAACTGAAATTTCCATGTTGGAAAATTTTTGCCAGTAAATCGTATAATAGTATTTTCAATAGACATGATGAGAATATTAAAAGAAATCAGCCCAAGCAATCAAACAAAAAATAACAATAATAGAAAGGTCTTAAAATTATAAAATAATAATAATAGCAAGCCTAAATAAAAAATGCCAAGCCCAAGCAATAAAAAATAATAACAGAAAAGCCTTAAAATTATAAAATAATAATAATAGTAAGTCTAAAATAATAATAGAAACCCAAAGCCACAGCAAAAAGAAAAGAAGCCCACGGAAAGAAAAACATGTCCACTAAAGTCCAGAATTGATGATTCACACTTCCACTACCCACAGATAAAGCTGACAGCTGTAAACAAATTATCCACCAAGAGGATAATTCACGGCACTTAAAGAAGCACTCAGTTGCAAACTGCAAAGAATTGCCGACAGCTGCAAGCAGATGACCCACGACAAAGAAACAGCTCACAACAACCGAGAGCACCGAGAGAATCATACAGACACCACCAGAAAATGCCAACACAGAGGTATGTGCAGCCACCAAAAGAAATCTACCAAAAAAATTGGCCCACAACAAGAACAAAGTTGCGCTATTCTAGAAAATTTTTGACAACCACAAAAAAAAAATCAAACCTACAAGGTTTGATCCCACAGAAAGTACCGAGACCCATTAAGAGCAAGAAAGAACTTACTGAATCAGTCTAAAAAAAATATCTTCCCAAAAATAAATTGCACCGTGACTAAGACCAAAGCGATGGAACTCAGAGGGGCTCTGATACCATGTCAGTTTTGATCTCAATGGTCTTTCTCTTTGATCTCTTTCATTTATATAGAAATTACATTTACATAGGATGCTCACGTATGTCAACTATTTACAGCAGTCAGTCAACTATTTACGACAGTCGGCAACTAATTCTACCTAATTTACGACCATAAGACTAATCCCATAATTCTCTCCGTAATTTTCTCGTAACATATGGGACTTTAGTTATCAACCGTCAGCTTTCCTCCTAGAGCAGTGTGTGTCTTGCACAGTCATTGTTGCCGCTATTGGGTTATGTCCCTCCAATTTCGGAGCTTTTTTTGGTTTTTTTGTTCTTTTCGTTTCACGTTGTGACCCGAGTGAGGTGTTAAGCTGCTAGATCAGTTGCAATCTAGGGCAAGAGATGGTCGAGAGTGGCGAGGAATGTTATGGCCGATGGTCGTATGATCGGCCTTTGTAGTGGAGGTTTTTGTGGTCCGTACGCGTGATGAGTGCTCGTGCTGTCTGGGCTCGTGATGCCGATGCCTACGGTGGGTGTGCCGTCAGGGCCCATGCCAATGCTCGTGATTTGGTTGTTTTTGTTATGTGTTTTGTATTGTAGTTTTTGCTATTTAATTATTAATAGTATTGAAATAGGCTACTAAACTTAATGTCCATAACAGCAGTACCCTGTACTCTGCCTCCCTGGGAGGATGGAGGGGGTTATTCCGCTCTATTTATACAAAGCGCTCTCTCTTTCTTCGGAGAGATTTAGAAGTTAAGATAAAGTTTGCCACTATGTGTTCAAGGATGCTCCAAAGTATATGTGTTAGTTGGCTTATAGTCTGAATTTCTTGTATTGATAAGTCACAATTGTAATTTAAGTTTGTTGAATGAATTCACTGAAGCTTGTTTCCATAATATATATATATATATCCAAGTTGTGATCCAAGTACTGAGATACATTGTCAGTCATATGCCCAAGATCCCTACAACAAAACACAATAAATAACTACTTAGATTAAAAAAAAAAAAAGTAAACAAAAGTAATTTTAATAGTAGATTAAAAATTTGTATATATGTATACCTCACTGAAGGACAGTTATTCTTAGCATGTCCCTCATTCTTGCAAATGCTACAATACATTTTCTTTGATGGTTGGGTCTCTTTTGATTCTTCTTCTGCAAAGATTTTGGTTGTCCTTTTGTTGGCACCCGTGGAGGATCCTATATTGTTCGTGAAAACTTTGACACAACCTGACTTCTTAACATCGCAGAATCATTGGTTGACAAATCTCCACCTTCTAAATTTTTTTATTTTTCCTGTATATCTTCAATTTAAAGCAACTCTTTGTGAACCTTGTCTAAGGCAAGAGAGAGGTGATTGAATTTTTGTATTGACTGTAACCCAAGTTCTGGAATCTCATAAAATTGCATCATTAACTTGCTTTTTCTCATGGTAGGATCATCCTGTGTCATTTCATGTGCATCAAAAGTTCGTAATTCGAGAATGGATCGACTCTTAGCATGAACTGTCCATCTCTCTAAAATATATTATCATGGCAACATATCTAATTTGATTTTTTTTTGCCAAAGACACATAGAATATGCCTTCAAATAATTCCCATAAATTCATACATGTAGCATGTGCATGTTGCCTTTTCATGTCCACTCTCCAATGTCACATAATATATATGGATTTTTTTACCCTGAGGTGTCACTCCATATGTCTTGCTTTCACCATCATTTTGAAATTTGGTTGATTTGCATCATTGGCTATTGAATAACTCATCTTGAAATTTCATAAAAGACTTCCTTGTATAGACTAAGGCCACCCCTTCTTCAATTTTATAACCTGTTTTCAATATTGCCAGTGTAGATATTGCTCGCACATCATTTTCTTTCTCTTTAACGTAATGTGCATATAATGCTATCTCATATTGATGCACAAAGTTACTCACTATAGTGCTTGAATGAACATAATCCTTAAAATACTTGTTCATGCTTTCACTCATTTGAATTGTTGACATACCAGCACAAAATGTACTTCGCAAGTAAGCCAGAACCCACATATCTCGTCGGTTATAAAGATTTTGTAGCCAAGTGTTATCTATTAGCCCATACATCACCAATATTGATATCCATTATTCTTCAAACTCATCAGTCTTGATTGTTTCATAGATACAATGACGAAAATCTTTTTGAAAGTCTGAAAATTTGTTATATACATGGCCTAAATGTTCTGGAAAGTTTTGTAAAATATGACACAAGCACCAACCTATGAGTTGTGTTTGGGAGTACCTCTACAATGGCATTTGCCATCGCTTTGTCGTCATCGGTAATTATAGTTTTAGGAGCCTTCCCAAGCATTGCCTCTTGCCATGTTCTCAACAATCATATATAAGATTCTGCTGTTTCATTAACCAATAAAGCACAACCAAACATTATGGTTTGGTGATGATGGTTAACTCCAGAAAATAGCACAAATGGCATCTTATATATGTTTGTCAAATACGTGGCATCAAAAGTCATAACATCCCCAAAGTATTGATATGCAACCCTTGACCTTGCATCTGCTCAAAAATAATTTCTCATACATCCATTTTTATCAACTTGCATAGAGTACACAAACCTAGGTTTTTTACATTGTTTATCAAAAAAGTAAGTATATAACATTTGTGCATCTCCCTCTTAAAATAATTTTCTTCTTTTGTTTTCCAAGAAATTTTCCACGTCCTTGCCAATACATCCAAGGTTAAAGTCACCACCTGATTCTTTACTCAATACTGACATTATCTTTCTTTGTCGATACACCAAACTTATTCAAAGTGAGTATAAGTTTTTTTGAGCACGTGTCACTCCTCTATGTCCACAGAGCAAACTAGTACTTCTTGGTATAAGTAGCTCATGATTATGTTCAGGCACAAACTTGGTTACTGCCCACTGTTCACTGTCTTTCCTTATTGCCATTATTTCTTTACATCCAATTTTTGTCTCAACAAGTCTAGGAATTGTTCATTCCTTCTATTTGCGACTTTCACTTCGAAATCCTTCACTTGAGCAAACATAATCTACTGCAATTAGTTTTTTCTCTTCTTTTGATAATTTCATGTGGTTGGTCCTCATTGAAAAACCTCTTCGTCTTGCATACATCTTGTAAAATGCATGTGCGTCTTGTACGTCATCAAATCTCATACCAATATGTGGCTCTAAATGACCACTATTGGAAGAGGAAATCGCATTCACCTGTTCTTCCACATCCACATCATATTCTTCTTCCACATTTTCAATCTCATTTCCATCACGATCTTCTTCCACAATTTCGGCCTCAACACCTACATCTCCAACTTTTGGACAATTTATACTCATTGTTATCTCAACTTCATCGCAATCCCAACTTGATATACGATCATTCAATACAAAATAAAATTATATTGATTACTTGCCAACTATTCTAATTTTATTAACTGAGATATGATGTCATTCTAATTTGTTTAAAGTAATCTATCTTATTGATAGATTGATTCGTCTAATTTTGACTCTTCCAATATTTACAGCAACCAGTAAACGAGCATTTTCAGTTATAAAGATTTTAAAACAAGACTTCGCAACAAGATTGAAGAATAATTCTTAGCAAATAATTTAGTTGTCTATATTGAAAGAGAAATAGCTAAAATTTTTATTTAGATTCAATACTTGATATTTTTTTTATTTAAAAGAATGCAAGTTACAATTTTAGACACTCTGTATTTTTTTTGTTTAATATATTTTTATGAATGTCTTTATATTATTTCAATAATATATTGTTCTTGACATATCAAATACTTTTTTAATATATAAGTTGTATTAAACATATTTTATTTTTATGCAAATCTTCCTATCAAATTATTATATATCTTAAAAAAAATTGTATAAAAATAGAACAAAAAATATTTTATGTATATTGTTCTAGTTTTATTTGGCCCCCTAGAGTAAATTCCTAGCTTTGCCACTGAGTGATGTGGCAGTTTCTGATTTGAGGCTGGTTTCACCACAAAAACAACATGTACCACTCCAAAGCCATTCTGTAGGATCAAAACAGTAATCTCAAGACCTAGTCCGAAGAGTGCAAGAATAAGATTTTGCGTAATAAATAACAAATAAGGAAAGAGTTATTCGACTCCAAAGGGAACTAAGGGCTTGTTTGGATACTTAGATATTCTTAGATATTCTCAAAAATTTTAATGATTTTTTTTTCAAACATCACTTAAACACAAAACACTTTTAAATTTTAAATCAACTTTTTTATTTAATAATGATCTAATCATGATTCAAGCACGGAATTAATACAACTTTTCCAAACTTCCAAATAAAATATAAAAAATAATATAATTTTTTCAAATTTTAAAATAAAAATAATATTAAAAAATTATTTTAACTTTATAATATTTTTATTATAATTTTTATAATAAAAATTATTTTTATTAAAAAATATTAAAAATAATATCTTTGGCCGTCCTTTGGTTGTGAGTTTTTTGAAAGCAAAATTTTAGTCATGGGGTGGCCGACGACAAGCAAGTGGCCATCAGAATGATATGACAAACTATTTATTAGTATTTTTTTATATTTATTTAAAATAATACCAACACAAATGATTCAAAAACAATACTTATTAGTATCTTTAACGTTTCATGGTGATATGAATTATGACATGCGCTACATTTCTTAAATGAATAAGAATATTTACAATTGTGAGTGCTTATGTCATTATTTAAAAGAAATATAAATAAATATAAAAAATTAAATTTTTAAAAAATAAATCTTTTTTTAAAAAAGCTATAATACATTTTCTACCCACTCAACAACTACTTATAACATCACTAATACTCGATGGCTAACTACTGTTTTCAAAATAAAATTTCGCAATATTTTCAAATCTAAAAGGTGGCAGTGACAGACGGTTAATTCCACTTCAATACGTGGAATTCTTTTGTCTGGAAAAATAAATAAAGAGAAAGCAGCAAATAATTGACCCGATGGGCGGCCATGGTGGTTTCTCCCTCAAAAGATCAGAATAGGTACCATTTTTGTAATCCATTTTTCCTTTTTGTATATCTATTTAAAAATTTTATTGTTTTAAGTGTTCAACATATTGTTAACGTAAAAACTTACCATTACGACTATATTAAAAGTGAAAGCAATAATTGTCATTTTTTACGAGAAGCTGCGGAAACAAGTGGATATACTAATGTAATTAACATACATTAATATATGGAGAATAGATGTAGTCTTCTCTCTTTTCTCTCTGGAAAAGAGGTGAAGTGTGAGTGGTGCAAATAGTGGCACAGAAAGGTTGTTATAACGGATTTTTGAGGTTTGTTAGGGAGAAAATGCGAGAAACTTAGGAGAAACAGAGGCTACGGTGGATCACGGTGGATAGAGAAGGAAATAGAGGAGTGAGTGGAGCTCAGAAACAGACAAAGAGTCTCGTCTTCTTCGTGCGGAGAAGAATGGAGGCCTTGGAGGAGAAGTGGAAGAAGTTTCGACTGCTGGAAGAGAAGCAAGTGGATATCGAATTAGATGACGATTCCACAGCGGAGTTAATACACAAAGAACAGAGAAGCTTACTGGGGAAATTTTGCTCGTCGAGGACGATTAGCAAAGAAATTCTGGAATCAACATTGGCTAGAGTGTGGAGGATAAGTAAAGCTGCAAAGTTCACCGAGGTAAGGCCCAATGTCTTTGCAATTATTTTCGAGAATATAGCTGATAAAAAGAGAGTGTGGTCTGGGAGGCCTTGGTTGTTTAACAACCATTTGTTAGTATTGAAGGAGTTTGAGGGGTATACCCCGTTGGACCGTGTGAATTTTGATTCGGAAAGTTTTTGGGTGAGAGTTCATGACTTGCCCTTATCTTGTATGACAAAAGAAAAAGCAAAAAAAATAGGCGGATCAGTGGGAAGAGTAGAGGATGTGGAAGTGCTGGAAAATGGGAGTGGGTGGGGAAATTTCTTGAGAATCCAGATCCATCTGGATTTAACCCAGCCCATAGCAAGGGGGAGAACGGGAGTAGCTATTGGGCTCCCTTAACTTATGAAAAAATGCCTAAGATATGCTTCTTGTGTGGTTGTTTTGTGCACGGACAGGAGGGGTGTAAAAAGACATTGAGTGAGGATGATGAGGAGCAATATGGAACCTGGTTGAGAGCTAAACAGATTCAAAACAATAAGGTATATAGTGGAGGAACATGGAGAAAGGAGGATGGGAATAGAGGGAGAAAGGAAGAAGAAAAGATGAGACATTATGGAGTTGAGAGGGAATATAAGTAAAATAAAAATGAGAGGAGGGTATGCTGGGAAAATACTGAAGCTCGAATGGATACTACCATTGAGAAGGTGGGAGGGTCTGAAGAGGAAAAGGTTTTGAGTATAAATGAGGTGGTAAACACCAAGGGAGTGAGAATTGAGGGAAAGAAGGAGAATGAGAGGAGGGTGTGCTGGGAAGGAACTGAAGCTCGAATGGAGGATGCCATTAAGGAGGTAGGAGGTCTTGAAGATATTGGGGAAAAAAGTATAAATGTGGAGGAAAACAGGAAGGGTGAGGGAGCAGAAGGAGGGAAGGAGAATAAGAGAGAGATTCTTGCTGAAAAAATTCTTGAGAAAGCAGAGATAAGGGTAGAGGTGCAGAAGCAGCTAAAAAAGAAAGGAGAGTGGAAAAGGAAGGCTAGAGCAGTAGGGAAGAAGGGAGAAGTGGGAGTCAGTGTTCAAAAAAAGAGAGGTAATGAAGAAAAAGACACAGAAGAAATTGAGAGTTTAAAAAAGAAAGGGAGATGGGAAAGGGAAGAAGTAGAGATTGAAGTTTCAAAAACAGTGGCGGTGGCTGAAACCCAGCCCCGCCAATCATTATGAAAATACTTAGTTGGAACTGTCGAGGATTGGAGAATCCTCGGACAGTTCAAGATCTCTACAATATGGTAGAGAAAAATAAACCCCACTTAGTTTTTATAATGGAAACTAAGTCAATGAATATAAATTTTGAAAATATAAAAAGAAGGCTATGTTTTGAAGGTTGCTTTGTGGTTGAGGCAGTAGGGAAAGGAGGGGGAATGGTGTTGTTTTGGGACTCACAAGTAGGAGTGGAAGTAGTTAACTACTCTCAAAGACACATAAATCTTTGGGTTGACTATGTAGAAGAGAAGAGATGGTTGATGACTTGCTTTTATGGGCATCCAGAAACTGTCAAAAGACAGGAATCCTGGAATTTGTTGAAATCTTTCAAGCCCCAATATGAGGTTGGATGGTGTATAGTGGGGGACTTTAATGAAATCCTCACAAATGATGAAAAATGGGGCGGGAAAGAAAGGCCAGAAGAACAAATGGAACAATTCAGGGAGGTTATGCATGAGGGTAATCTATTTGATCTTGGCTGGCAATGGGAGAAGTTTACATGGAGTAATGCGCATGAGGGTGATTCTTTTACAAAGGAAAGATTAGACAGAGCAGTAGCTAACTCTGTTTGGATTAATGCATATAAAGATTCATGGGTAGAGGTAATGGTGGCCAGAACATCAGACCACAAACCTTTATTGATGCATATTCTGAAACAGAAAGCTAGAAATTGGGGGAGGAAGAGAGGTTTTAAGTATGAAGCTAACTAGGCTCTGGAAGAAGAGTGTGAAAAGATTTTAAAAGAGGTATGGAGGAAAAAAGAAAGTGTAGGAAGGCAGGACAGCTCAGTGGTCGATCTATTGCAGATGAGTGGGGAAGTATTACAAAGGTGGAGTTGCAAGAAAAGGATAAGGGGAGATAAGGAGATAGAAGAAAAAACAAAGATGTTAAAGAGGCTGCAAAGTGAAGAAAACTGCCACAATATTGGTGAGATTAAGAAAATTAAAGAGGAACTGAACCTGTTATTTGAAAAAGAGAATTTAAGATGGAAGCAAAGGGCAAAATGTAATTGGTACAGGTATGGAGATAGGAATTCAAAATATTTCCATGCTTATGCTAATCAAAGAAGAAGGAAAAATCATATAAGCTCAGTGTATGATGAGGATAACAGAAGAAGGGAGGGGCATAAGGAAGTGGAAGAAACTTTTCGAGGCTATTTTCAGAAGCTCTTCCAGTCTTCAGATCCTGGTTGTACAGAAATTGAGGAATGTTTGGGGGGGCTAAAACAAAAAATTTCCTCAGAGATGAATGATTCTTTGATGAGGCCTTTCTCAAGACTAGAGGTAGAAAGAGCTTTAAAGCAAATGGCACCTTTAACAGCCCCGGGTCCAGATGGGTTTGGGCCTTGCTTCTACCAGAACTACTGGGAGGTGGTTTCAGAGGAGGTATACAAAATTGCCTTGTCTATCTTGAATGGTAATCCTATGGATCCTGCACTCAATTATACTCACATAGCTTTAATTCCTTAGTGTAAAGAGCCAAGAAAAGCTAGTGAGTACAGGCCTATAAGTCTGTGTAATGTGATGTACAAAATAGTGTCCAAAACCATATCCAACAGACTCAAAAAGACTCTTTCAGTTATAATTTCCCCAACTCAGAGTGTTTTTTTACCAGGCAGATTGATACATGACAACATAATGGTGGCTTATGAGTTGTTGCATTCATGAAGTCTAGAAAAAAAGGGAGAGTGGGAAGTATGGCCATAAAGCTAGATATGTCAAAGGCATATGACCGTGTGGAGTGGGCATTCTTAGAGGCTGTAATGATAAAGTTGGGTTTTCATGAATCATGGGTGAAGTTGATTATGAGCTGTGTAACATCTGTTTCATATTCAGTTCTGATTAATGGGCAACCGGGCTTGAAGTTTTGGCCAAAGAGGGGGTTGAGACAGGGTGACCCCTTGTCACCCTACCTCTTCATCCTTTGTGTTGAAGGTTTGAGCAATCTATTGAACTGTTATGAAGATCAGAAGCTAACTAGAGGGGTGCAAATGGCAAGAGGAAGCGTAAGTATCAATCACCTGCTCTTTGCAGATGATTGTATCCTCTTTGGGCGAGCTAAAATAGATGAATGGCATAAGATACAAGAAGTGTTAAAGAAGTATGAGAGAGCCTCTGGTCAGTTTTTGAACAAAGAGAAGACCTCAATATTCTTTAGCAGTAATACAAAGGAGGAGGATAAAAAGAGGATTAAGGAGGCTGGACATTCACTGGTTTGTGGTAATTATGAAAAGTATCTTGACCTTCCTACCATGGTTGGCAGGTCAAGTTTTAATACTTTTAGAATTCTGAAGGAGAGAATATGGAAAAAGATCACAAGCTGGAAGAACAACTTCTTGTCCCAAGTTGGGAAAGAAATCATGATCAAAGCAGTACTACAGGCTATTCCTACATACACTATGGCAGTTTTTAAACTCCCAAAGAAGCTGTGTCACGAAATTAATATGCTGTATTCAAGATTCTGGTGGGGTAAACAACAAGAAGGAAAATGTATTCATTGGAAAAAATGGGGAAAGTTGGGGGAGAAGAAAGGGAAAGGAGGCTTAGGCTTTAGGGACCTGGAGATTTTCAATATGGCCCTACTTGTTAAGCAAGGGTGGAGATTTATCAAAAACCCAAATTCCTTAGCAGCAAGAGTATTTAAAGATAAGTACTACAAGTACTCAAGCTTCCTAGATGCTAGGTTGGGCTCAAAACCCTCGTTAATTTGGAGAAGTATTTGGAATGCTAGGGCCCTTGTGAAAGAATGAATAAGGTGGAGAGTGGGTGATGGTAGCAAAATAAAAATATGGGGTTCAAAGTGGTTACCAAGCCCTTCATCCTTCTCTATACAGTCACCAGTTTGGGGAGTGGAATGAAGAAAGAATTAGAGCCATCTTTATACAAAATGAAGCTGATCAAATTCTGAGTATACCTCTGAGCAGAGGTTTTGCACAAGATAAAGTGATATGGGGCCCCTCTAAAAAGGGAGAGTTTACTGTCAGCAGTGCATACTTCTTGCAGAAAGAGATATTCAGGAGGAGAGATGGTGAATGCTCAAGGGAGGTACAAATGGATGACAGATGGAGAAATATATGGGATCTCACAGTCCCGAATGCAACAAAAATCTTTATATGGAAGGCTGGAAATAACTTACTGCCTACAAAAGATAATCTGCTAAAAAGGAAGGTGGTAGGTGAGAACACTTGCTCTTTTTGCAGTAGGGAGGCAGAAACTACTATGCACGTGCTATGGGAATGTCTAGCTGCAAATGACATATGGACTGAAGAGGGTAGCAGGGTACAAAAATGGAACAGAACTGAGACTGACTTCCTAGTGTTGTGGGAGAGGCTTATGCAGAAGCTAAACCAGGATGAGCTGGATTTGATGGCAGTGTTGTTTAGAAAGGTGTGGATGAGGAGAAATACATTCATTTTTGAAAAGAAAATTTTATGCCCAAAAATGGTTATGCGAACAGCTACTGAAACTCTCTTAGAGTTTAAGAAAGTGCAAGCTCTTCAGAACAATGAAAAACAGGCGCAATATGGGGCCATGGAAGTTTCAAAATGGATAAAACCAGCTCATGGTTGGGTTAAAGTAAATTGGGATTCCTCTTTAAACACTAAGGAAAGTAGAATGGGAGTGGGCATAATTATCAGAGATGATGATGGAGAAGGCTTGGTTGCTGCTTGTGATCAAATTAGGCATGTTGAGAGTCCTGTGGTGGCTGAAGTTTATGCTTTAAGGATGGCTTTGGAGTTATGTGCTGAGCTTAATATCCACAATGCAACCTTTGAAAGGGATGCCAGAAATGTCATTCAGGCAGTTCAAAGGGATGAGGAGGACATGTCTACTTTCGGATCTGTGATTGAAGATGTAAAGTTTTATTTCAATACGATTGCTGATTGGCATATACAATTTGCTTATAGGGAGTGCAATACCGTGGCTCATTTGTTAGCCAAAAAAGCCTTGAATTTGGTAGAAAAAACTATTTGGATAGAGGATATGCCAGGTTTTATTGGCAGTAGTATAGCTTCTGATAAATCCTGTAATGCTGATGTTTCATAAATGAAATGTTGGAGGTTCTGGTTTTAAAAAAAAAAGTACTAGCTATAGTTCTATATTCAGAGGTGGAAGAATTTTTGGGTTTATGATTTCTCCGACCATATCTCGGGATGACGGACGGAGTGTTGGCTAGAGTAAGTGGTGATAACATAGTAATGAGAGAGAGAAAAAAAATGAAATGGAAGATGGAGAGAAAAGATGCTGAAAGCTTACTTCTGTAATTGATCTTGGTCGAACTTTGGCGACAGTGGTGGTTAGGGATGAGTACTGACTAGTCAGAGTGGACTTTTAATTTGTGTAGATTCTAATTGGACTTTGATTTGTTGGAACGGAGTCGAAGCAGGGTTCGGATTTAGAATCTCAAGCTTTGAGCTTCTTTTTTTTCTTTTCTTTTTATTTATTTATTTATTTTTTAACCTTCAAACTTAACCCATTTTTTTAAAAAGATTATTGGCTTTCAAATTTCAATTTTTACAAAAAAGTAAAAACTAAAACTGAATCATTTAATGCTAATTTCCTTCTATACTAATATCTAACTTATTTTTATATTAGATTATACTACAGTGTCTAATTATATGTTATCATACTATAGTATTACATATTATTTTTAATGTTTAATTACATGTTATTATGTTATACTAGTGTCTAATTTATTTATAATTTATTTTTTAAGGAACCATCTTTATTCATCAACAAAGATTACAATAATGATGCAATACAAGGTGGGACATCCTCTAATTCGACAAGAATAACAGCAACATTGAGTGCACCTTTAGCTAGAAAGTGAGCCAAATTGTTACAATCTCTAAGAGTAGAGTAACAGAAACTGAGTCAAATCTCTTCAGAACTTGTTGAATATCATGAGCAATTATACTTATTTATAACTTATTTCTACACTAGGTTTATTAATTTTTAGTGTCTAATTACATGTTATTATATTTTATTAAATTAGTATATGTTTCATTAACTCATTATACTAGACTTATTTAAATTCTAGTGTCTAATTTATTTTTATAATTGATTATGTATAATAGTAATATTATGATGTTTACATATACTAAACTATCGTTAGTCTATTTATAGTATAGTATAAGTATATTATTTTATAATAATTAGCTCATACTAGTATATAGTTCTAGTTTTATAACTATATAATTATACTAGTATATATGATAGATACATAGATAAATACAAATTCAATAATATATGTACAATCTCTGAGTCTGATGGCAAAGACGGAGTTGGATCAGATCAGAGTTGAAGTCGGAGTCAGTCCAGCAACACCTCTGACTCGCTAGTTTCGAATTTTTGGTCAGCCCTAGTGGTGGTGCCTAGCTAGAGGCGATGATGAGAAAGAGGAAAAATTGTTCCTACAAGTTAAATTTGTTGCAGTGAGGAAGCCTAAAAAAATGACGGTTCAGAATTTAATGATTTATGTTTTATATTTTAGTGTTTATATATAGTTTTGGTCTAAATAATCTTGTGTAATACATATTTTTTTAAAAAATGTACATCTCTCTGTATGGCATATTTGGATCGAAGATTATAAAAACTTCTTTTACGTCACATCTCCCATCAAATTCCACTTAAAAAGAGTTTTTAACACTTGTGATCAATTACGACCATAAAGAGTTCATTAGAATATTGTAGCTGCTTTGTTCATTCATTCAATAAGGTCCGACTACATCATGACAAGCAATACAGAATTAATTAAAATCAGTAAAGTTATTAATAATTAATCAACACCAAAAAGGTCGTAACCTCAAAATGCAGTTCCTGCCGGCCATTGACGTGGAATCCAATATCGTGACAGCAGCAAAGAAAAAAGCAAAACAAAAGATCAAAATATACAACGCGTGCGTTTTTGTTTCGACGGGAAACTACATATCATTGGGAGCCATAGCACATGGTTTCATCAAATCTTACGATTTTTCCAATCTAAATAACGTAAGTTTTACACGAAAAAGATTTGGCTCCAGATGTTCGATCTATTTGATATGGGTACGAGAAGAACCCAACCAACTCGGTTTCTTAAAAAAAATAAAGAAATTAGAACCAAGTCAGGATGATATGATCAACCTATTCTTCTTGTATTGACAGCTCACTTACCAAAAATCAGCAAGATCCTTTTCAAATTAGCAAAACACCATGATCTTAGGAAATTAGCCATTAATTTTGTAATTGTAAATTCATACCATACTCAATTAGTTACCATAGATAGATTAATTCCTGTATCTATTTATTTGACCATTCCCTCAATGTAAAAGTTAAGTTTCAGAAATACAAGTTTATATTTTTAACATCTTGTGCCAAAGATCTTACATTTTTGAAGGAATTAGAGTTACATTCCCTTTCAATTTCCATTCAAGCTAGAGTTTTTATGTGTTTCCACGCCCCCCGATCAAGACCTCAAAAAATGGATTCCTAGAGTTCCCGTTGAAATAAAAACGCATGCGTGGTATGTTTTCATCTTTTGTTTTGTTTTGTTTTGTATTTTTCTTGACTGCTCTCATGATGGATTATGATATGTAATGTAGAATCTACGAGAAAATTATATATGATCGTTCCATTCACTCTTAATTAATATCCAACCCCACATCGGAATCCTCATTTCATTCCGGCCTTCTTATGAAACTCTCAAACAAGAAAAAATATTAAAATATTCTAAAATTATTTTATTTTTTCCATTCCATTATTTCCTCCCAATACAAACAAGCTGTAACACTCATATATATATATATATATCAACATACACCCATATATGTATAACAACAACCCGAAATTTCACACCAGAAATATCAAATGTTGCAACATGTAACTATCGAACAGTACTACTACAAATTTAAACACACCGACAATATTAAAACTAGTACACTTAAAAGGTCCGACAAACAAAGTGGTAACATAGTAATATCGTTGCAACTTTAGTAGTAGTATGAGTTCGATTCGGCAGATCGATTACCGCGTACATATATAATATGTTGTTTGATCCTTGCAATGATGGGATCGTAGAGATCTCGTATATTCCTTTCCACGTTTTTCTTGATCTCGTTTTCGTCTGTGTGCGGATCCTGGACGTACCTTAACCACTGACTCAAATGGAGAATGGCAGCTTCAATCTCCTTCTTAAATGCAGGTTCAAGCCTGTAACGAACGTTTTCATCCTCCACAGCATTTTTCATCTCGCAGGCATAGCCCTCCAAAATTTCCTTAGCCTTGGATCTCTCTTCAAAATAAAACACAAATTAATATAATTTTTTCAAACTTAAAATATATATATATATATATATACTAAAACAATATATTCAAACATTTTTTAACTTTATAATATTTTTATCACTCATTTATCAAATATTCAATAAAACATTTTAATTCTAATAATTTTACTATTTTTTTCTTTGCAAAACGATAGAAATTAATGATATTTAAAAATTAAATTTATTTAGAAAGTTGCATATAACTCCTCGAAAAGATAGAGAAAGGAAGAAAGAGAAATTACCAAAGAAGAAGTTGGTGTGGTTCATGTGGGTGTGGTTCAGGGCGAGCTGGTTCTTGGGGTGGTCATCACCGAAGTGATGCATATCAGTGAATGCAGAACGCGTTGGCGTCGTTCTACTCCCATGATGATCATCAAAGGAGTACGTCGTCCCCAGGTCTATCAATAACGCCGGATGCAATACCCTTTTGTTGGCCATTCTCGACGTCCAGATCAACAATCACAACTAAAGATTGATCAAGTAGTACTGGGTCTATATATATTTTAAGAGGTGGAAGAAGATCGAGGCCTTTTTATAGCCAGAGTTTGTTTCCAGCTTGCTTACGGATCGAGTACAGATCACGACATGCGGCATGAACAAAAGTCAAGCATGTAGTAAGAGTCATCTCATTCGTTGCAAATAGTTTATCTGAAATTAAGCCATTCATTTTGATCTGATCCAATATTGATGAAAAATACATAGCCAAATCATAGACGGCATTCGGTGTACAAGTGACAAGTCCAGATCTACCACCGGTTTAGATATTTTTTTTTTTTTAGATTTTTATTGTTGATACATTTGGAGAGGGGTTTGAATCCCGAGCTGGAGTTATGTCAATCAGCTTATTACAGGCCTCTGACACATCACCGGTTTAGATATTTTTTCTCTTTTTTTTTTGATATATTTGAAGGAGAAGGATTTCAAACTCAAGACCGGGACATTATGCCGATCTGGCCCTTTGGAACATCACTAGTTTAGATTTTTTTTTTTTTTGATATTTGTTTAATAAAGTCTTGGGAAAAATATAGAAAGAGATATATTTGACTTGTCAACACGGCTGAGAAATGCCAACACGTACTCAAGCGCAGACACAGCCAATATTGTTGGCGTAGGCATAGCCCCAGGTCGATACAATATATATCTTATATATCGAATAAGCAGGCAGGTGGCGCGAATAAGCAGGCAGCAGCAGGTGCCGTCTACATAATTCATATTTTTCCTTTTGTTTTTTGCGACGTATCAACGTAATAATTACGTTCTAATTCTGGTTTCTTAATATTTAAAATTTAAATTAATATTATTTTTAATAAAATCTAGTTTTTAACTAATTACATTAAATTAATATACATGTTAACGTACTTACAATTAATTTTTCCTTTTATATATATCTCTTTCCACCTCTCCGTGTTCCAGTTTGTTCCAGTGTCCCCGCTTCCCAGTGCCTTCTAATAAAGCACTTAAATTGCTTTCTATTTTGTGTAAATCCTCTTCACCGTTTCACTCATTTTCACCCAAAAGGCAAACCAAACGATAAACTTTAAACAACATCATTCAGAAACAAATTTATCGCCACTGGCCACTCGGGGAGACTTGTAACAGAGAAAATTCTACAAAAATCTGAGAGCCCAAAAAATTTAGAAATAAACCCAATCCAAACAGAAACGAACAAGCCGATGAAAACCTGGAAACTAGCAGTACATGAAAGTTCAACCGCCTCTGTACTACACCAGAAAAACAAATTTGACATCCAACCGCGAAACCCAAAAATATCCATGAGAGAAAAAAACCCCCACCCAAAAATAAATCTGAAACTGCTCTTCACATTCAGATCCCATCGACAGACCCAAAAAAAGGAACAAGGTTGGCATTCAACCGAGAAACCCAAAAAAGAAAAACTACATTTGGACAAAAAAGTCCTGCCAAAAAACAAACCAGGATTAATAGAAAGGAGATAAAAGAGGAAGGATGGGAAATGCGTATGATTCTCATTAATCAAATCTGCTTGTACAGTGGTGGTATTTATACACATTATAAGAAGGAGAATATTCGTTGTAACCGTAAGGGACATATATGACAATACACAATATATTCCAGACTATTCCGAGCTTGTATTCTGAGATGGTGAAGAGGATGAGCTGTCCTTTGCATCTTTGTTGAGTGTAGTGATATTGTTAACAAGGATCATTCAAAGAAAATAAAAAAACACCAACTTAGAAAAAAAATCTCAGAAATTTTATCCTTTTCTTCAAAGGCAACGACAGAGATGGTAAACCCACGTCTCCTCCGTCCAAGGTCTCCACCGCATGAAAGAACCTAACATCACCACAAAACATGAAGAGGACCTTACTGGCCGCCATGGAAACGTACCGAACCCTTACTTTAGAGCGTTTTCACCTTCTGTCTCTCTCTGACATTGCGAATGTGGCGTTGGGTTTACGTAATTCGGACGTTCTGATGAATAACAGGACATGTACAAATCTTTATCATCCAAATTAATTAATTAATATTGTCTTTGCTTCTCTCTCAAAACACCTGATGCGGGACCAACAGATAAGGATTGGATCCCTATATTTAATGATATTATTGACCAACAGAACCCATTGCCACCAACATATAAAGCCAAAAAATTAAGGCAGTCCGCTTTCTCCAAATGTTCCATTTTCTATTTTATAATATTGTTTTCTTTTCATAATGGAGAAAGTAATTATTGTGATCACATGAGTACACTACTGAGTTATCTCTTCTTTCCTAGGTAGAAGTTGACGTTCTGCATGCATAATTAATGCACAAAAGTGGCCGGAATAAATCACCCACCTGCATCAGAAATTTAATATTTATCATAGATATTGTTACAGTCTTCCACCTCGTACTCCTCGAATTGAAAGTATGGAATTAAAAAGAAAAGAAGGATGGCTTAAAATAGAAAAAAAAGTTAGAAATTTGACCTCATTTTTCAAATTTTTATCGAACTACATCTTGTAATTCCATGTTTTCTTCTTTCCTATTTTAAGCCTATTTTAAAAAGGAAAGAAAAAAAAGCTTAAAATAGAAAGAAAGTTAGAAAATTGACCTCATTAATTTTAAGCATTTCTTCTTTCATTTTTAATTCAATTCTTTCAATTTGAGATGGAAGACTCCAACAGATATTGCCAGAAATATGGGATGATTTTTTAAAATTGACCTCATTTTTCAAATTTTTATCGAACTAGATCTTGTAAACTTATATTAAATTTATTTAACATGTATATTATTAGAATAGTTAATATATTATTTCATTTTCAAATCTTTAGTTCATATATTACTATGTATATTAATACTACATTGAATGGATATATAATGCAGTGTAGTGATTTTTTTCTTTCATCTTCTTGTAAAAACATTGAAAACTTTCAATTGGGAATGCGTGGTTTATGCTTAAATTTGAAAATAAAGTTGAAAATAAATTTTCACAAAAATAATTACATTCAACCACTTCATCAAGATGTTCGAATTTCACAAAATCTTAAAAATAGAATATCAATCATTTGAAAATCTTGTTAGCAACTTCCTAATCATATATGTATATTTGTATTTTTATTATCTCAATTCAAAATTATTTTCATCATTCTCAATTTTAGTTATAATTAGTTGATATTTTGTTACGTCAATGTGAAGTTTCATTAATCTGTTTGTAGCATTTCTTATTTCTTTACTATTAATATTAGTACAAACATTTATTATTTCTTTACTATTAATATTAGTAGATCATCCTGTTCTTTGCAATATATTTCAATTCCTGAAGTCGATACTTCCGTTCAATAACTTCTGTTAAGAGGACAATTAGTTACGATTAGAAGAAAAATAAATAAAAACAATATTTTGATCAAGCTTACAAAAATTTGACTCTAAAGTGCCATGTCATCCTTATCAATATGGGGAGGTTTGGAAGTAGAGATGAGAATTTTGAATTTGAAATGAGAGTTTAAAATATTATTTTTAGTATTATTATGATTTTGAGATTTGAAAATTAATACTTGTATTGGAATTTGAAAAAGTTGAATTGTTTATTATATTTTATGTGAAAATTTGAAAAAGTTGTAATGATGAGATGCAAATTTTAAGTTTGAGATGAAAATTACGTGAGGAATAGTACTTATAAAGATATGTACTTTATTTTTATTTTAATAAAATATAATCGTACTTTGAACTAGGCATACTTAACGTCTTACTAGTACATATATATATTTATTTATTTTATACATAGTGATTGAAGAAGTATTTTTTTAATAATATTGTGATTTTTTTAAATATTTAAAAATGCAAAAAACTAAATGCAAAAAAAATAAAAAATAACTAAAATTGGCAAATGAGGAGAATTTGTCAAACTACACCCTCGCGAAGGGTGTAGCTAGGACGACTCTGCTGATTTTAGGATTCCTACACTTTGCCCTCCAAATCATTCTTTTCATTTTTTTTTTAATTCTAAATTCATATAAATTTATTATTCCTACGTACCCTTTCTTCCAAACTATAAATAATATCATAAAAACCATTTTTTTTTTAGTTAACGTGAGATAGATCATATATATATATATTTTTTATCTTTCAATAATATTAAATAATTAAAGTCATTTTTACTAAACATTTACCTGGTTTGGTAATACAGATGAGATGAGATGAGATGAAAGTTGAATAAAATATTATTATAATATAATTTCTTAATATTATTATTTTTTTTAATTTGAAAAAAATTGAATTGTCGTTTGAATTTTGTGTTGAAGTTTGAAAAAATTATAATAATTAGATAAGATGATATGAGATATTTTGTATAACCAAACAAGGCCTGAACTAATTTTTATTAACAAACACACATTCCCACATAGCTATATATGTATGATTTCAATTCCATAATAATTATATATTTCTAGATTTTTTTAATTCTGAATTTAGTTATATATTTATTTCAATTCCTTACTAATCTTTAAAATTTAACCGTTACAAATATTATTGTGGGAAAATGTGAATTTTGACAAAAAATTATATTATTCTTAAAAACGTAATAATTTTGAAAATATTATCAAACCTGCAAAAAAAATTTTTAAATTTTTGTTTAAAATACTCACTAGGTAGTAATAATTAAAAATATAAAATTAATGAACAGTTAAAATTGTAAAGGAAAGTGATAGAAGAAATAGTAAAGAAATAAGAGAGAGATTATTTTAATATAATAAAGAAATAATATATAGGGAGTGAGATGTAATAGGTTTAGAAAAGATGAGTAAAATTATTAAAGGATGTTGCAATTAGCGTTGAGGACAGAACAATTGTTGGCCAAGAAGAATATGTAATTTACCAAACATCCCAAGAAATGAACATCACCAATGTCTTTTTTCATTACCGCAATGGCTCATGGCATGCATAATTTCGTACTGATATTTCAGTTTTATCTTGTATTTTTGGTAGGGTTATTGATAGAGCTAAGATAATAATGTTCTTTGACAATTGAAAGCAACATCGTCTCTATCAACAATGCTAGCCGATTAAGGTTTGAAAGCTGGGTCGACAGTGATCAAATTGTCCACTTCTGTTATGACAACATTGGAATGTCAATGTCCAAAGGTTAGGGTAAATCCCAGATCAAACAGAACACGCTATCTAGAATTTGCGCGAGTGCAATCGGTAGCATCCAGTTTACTTGGGTTCCAAACGATCATCAGAACCTCTTTTTTCAGGCTCTCATAGTCACTTGATTTGGTGCCATCCAATATGATTATTGAAGCTCATTTTTATTAGGTTTGTATAATCATTTGATATGGTAACATCCATATGATTATAGATCCTTAATTTTAATTTTATGATAATCATTTAATATGGTCATGAGTATCAGAACCAGATTCTTTTACATGATTTTGGTACACTGCCAACATGACCAGGAAACTTGAGGGTCTTCCTCGAAGTTTCATGACTGAGTACCCATATATAGGGATCAAGTTTCTTTTTATGGCTCTTAGCCATGGATAGAACTTGAAAGTAATACGGAGAAATTGAAATTGGCCAATAATGCATTGGGTTCGTGAAAAAGTAATTGTAGTCATGGACTACTTGGTTGGTGTATTTAGTGGAGTCTGAGATGTGTTTTGGTATGAGGTTTATGTATGATAATTTCTAGATTTTCAAAGGAGGGAAATGCTGGTTCAGCAGAAAACATTTTTGAATAATTTCCAATGGAAGTATTCCCTTGGAATCAAGGATTGATGCTAAAAAGCATAATCGACATTGGCTTAACAAAATAATAGTAATTTGGTGTAAAGTAGGGGTGTGCATCCGGACCGGAAATCCGGATCCGGGTAAATCCGGGCGGTTATCCGCCCGGATTACACCCGGACGGTTTTTATAAAACACGGATCCGGTTTTATAACCCGGTAATCCGTAACCGGGTTATAAACCGGATGCTTTAATATTTTGCCAAAACGACACCGGTTCGGCTTTGTTTCTTTCCCTCTCAAATCTATCGAACGGAATCCAGATTTCTTTCCCTCACTTCAGTCTTTCTCTCAACCCTAGCCGACGTAGCCGTGCCGTCTCTCATCGCCTCTCTCATCGCCGTCTCTCAACTCTCTCGAGCATACGGTAGTTAATCTCTCTTTCTCTCTCTCTCTCTCTCTCTCTCTCTCTCTCTCGGTTTGGTTGGTTTTTTTTTTTCTGGGTTTGATTGGATTTTCGCTTAGCTGTATTGGATATATTTTTTTTCTAGGCTCGCTCACTTCAGTCTTCTCCCCTAGCCGATGTAGCCGTGCCGTCTCTCAACTCTCTCGAAGCATACGATAGTTAATCTCTCTTTCTCTGTCTCTCTCTCGGTTTGGTTGGTTTTTTTTTTCTGGGTTTGATTGGATTTTCGCTTAGCTGTATTGGATTTTTTTTTTCTGGGTCTGTATTAGATTTTTTCAATGGACTATTTCAAGATTTTTGACACTAAAATCTGTAGGTTTGAGTATTTCAAAAGTTCCTTTGGTGATTTTGGATTAATGGGTTGGACTTCCATCATCTTTTCCCCTCTTTCACTAGAAGGCTTGCTTTGCAAGAGTTCAATGTACACACACTATCTATAATAATGGTGATGTCATTCTCTTCAATGGTGTCCCCAAAACAGAGAGGATACTTTTCCACACAGAACAAACAAACAATATAGTCTGAAGAAAAACTGAGATCAGTGGAGGAAAAACAAAGACAAAGAGATTAAGGAGAGGAGCTTAGATTTTCTGTGGTACCATGTGAAAAATGGAATTGGGGAAGAGAAATTGTGCGGAGAGAGAAAAAAAGGGGATGAAGAAAATTTAGGTATAGTTGTGATCATATAACAATGGAAATCTTACATTGCATTAAAACATGCTAGAGCTCTGAGCCCTAGACAAAGTAAAGGGTCCCTTAAATTAAATGTTTTTGGGGTGGGTGTCCTAGACTCCTTTGCAGTAGTACTTTCTTATATAGCCTTTTCTCAAAAGAATTTGAAGTAAAGGTAAGTGTCCAAAAACATTCTTTATACACTATGTGTGATTATTAAAGAAAGCGTGGGACTATGGTCCTATGGATTTGTGGCTTGGGACCCTACTCACATGGAGTGTTTCCCCTTTGTCTCAACCCCACAACCTTTGTTGTGTTAGGGCATTACGTGTATGTCGTGGTTAGGGATTGACCATTTGGTGTTTTTTCACTTATGATAAAATGTGAACAGATTGGGCATTACGTGTATGTTGATAAGCATACAATTTCACATATGAATGAAAAAGATTGGATTTGCATAGACACAATGCCAAAAGAAAAGGGTAGTAATTTAAGGATTTGTGATATATGATTATTTTTCTGATTAAACAAACAGAAAAAATGGTACTAGATCAGTTGAAACATAAAGCTTGTCCCAATGAAAGTTTTATGTACAGATCCTAGATGCATCCAAATTAGAAAGTAGAGTTTTCAGTGCATTTTCATTCTCATGAAATATCATATAATTAGGTACCTATAATAGGTACCATCTACCCTTTCTTATACTAATCTAAGAGAATTCACACTTTCCAACTTTACCTTCAAAGAGCAGTACCACATGCTGGGGCATGTTGGCTTTGTTTTATGGTATCTTGTGCAAGATACTTTTCTAGTATCTTATGGTTAATTTTTGACTTTTTATCAAGTCCCTTTATCCAAATGAATGTTATCTATTGACTGAGAATCTGAAACTTTATTGGGCAGTGTCACTATATTGGTTTTTGTGGTTGCATGTATCCTGTATTCATATATATTTGCTGAACCAAAGTTTGCATAATATTTATTAAAGCTCTAAATTGACAAATATTTATTATATATATATATTTTTCTTATGCTTTAAACAGATGAAAGGTAGTTTTAGTGATAGTATTGGTGGTTCTAGTTCAGCTCATATTTCATTAGACATGGAGGAAGACACTAGTCCTTTAGTGCCTTCCTCCATGAATACCCCAAACCCCAGGCCCGCACCATCTCTCCCCCCAAAGCCAAAAAGAGCCAAGAAGGCTACCAACCAATCTTATGTATGGGATCATTTTACAAAGATTGAACCTGTTGATCCCATTGCACCGAAAGCTCAATGCAATTATTGTTTCAAGATTTATGGATGCCATTATAAAAATGGTACGTCATCAATGTCGCACCACCTAGGATATTCTTGTCCGGAGTCTCCAATTAGACAGGATAAAAATCTTGAAAAGGATAAATCACCATCACACACTGGAGTTAGAATGGATGGTAGAGGATCTAGTCCTCAAATGTTAGGACAATATGATCGTGAAAAATTGAAGGCGATGATTTCTAATTTGTTCATCCAATGTGAATTGCCATTCAAGGTTATAGAGCATCCGGCATTTGTTAAACTCTTGGGTTATTTAGAGCCTAGACACAACTTGCCATCCCGAACCACCTTCCAAAAAGAGTGTATTGGTTTATATAAGGAGGAGAAGCAAAAGTTGAAGACTTTGTTGAGTAATCAAAGAGTTTGTTTGACCACCGATATATGGACATCGGTGCAAAACAAGAATTATATTTATGTCACATGTCATTATGTTGATCAAAATTGGGTACTACACAAGAAAATCATAATGTTTTCTAAGATTCCTAATCATAGAGGTGAGACCATTGCTTGGATGTTAGAGTCTTGTTTGATGGATTGGGAGATTAATCGCCTTTGTACGATCACTATGGATAATGCCACCTCTAATGATGTCGCTATTGATCATGCGAGGATGAGCATAAGAGATAAAGAGTTTACAATTTTGGAAGGCGAGTTTATACATGTGCGATGTGCTGCACATATTTTAAACCTCATTGTTTGTGGTGGTTTAAAAATTATATATGATGCTATAAATAA